>CP050225.2:7857065-7931572 GCA_012066045.3 Morus alba | reverse complement strand
TTTGGTGTGCATCAAGTTGGGATCGTTCGACCAACACATGATACAATCTCACGGCAAACCAAGAATGGATTGGCCAATTGTCAATTAACTTTTAATTTTTCAAGGCGATCATTACTGGCCAAATTAAATTTATTATTGTAATTTGTAAATATTTATTTACTTTATAATTTCTAATTTTGTATCGATATTTATTGTAAACTTGTATAGACTAATTTGTAAGTTCATCAAATTTGTAGTTAGTCCTAATGTTTACATTCTTTTTCATACTAAGTCTTTATCCCAATTGGGTTTTTTAAAAGATTTTTAACAAGACAATTATGAATATCGTACTCCACGATAGTCTAGTCTAAAACTTACCACCCACAAGAGAACAATATCATCTTACAACCAATTATACATATTGAAGGAAAAAACCATACATTTTAGTTTCTAAAGTTTAGCATTCTAATAGTTTGATACTTGAACTTTTAATTCGATAAATTAGTTTTTGAGCTTTTTTTTTTGGGCCCTGTTTGATATCTCATACTAAATTCACAAAAAAACAACAATAACAAGCCTTAATCCCAACTTAATTGGGGTGGGCTATATGGATACTAAATTTACAAACAATTTCTGAAATTTAATAACGGAAATCATGTATCTAGTGTCATAATTTGAGATTTTACAAAGTACTAACGTTATATAGAAAATGATCTACGCACTAGTGTTAAAACTCGTTGAGAAAAAAGAACATTTCAAGCTTAATAAAACTATTTTTACTAAATTTCTAACGTCGGAGATTATAATGATTACATCTCGCCTCTCTATAAGGAGGTTGGGAACGTGATCTCGTACCATTAACTTAAATATTTAATAGCGCAACACCCAACAAACTCAATTTCTTGTCAAAGTAAAGAAACTTTTAAAAAATATTTCTCGGACCATTAACTTAAATATATATATATATTTATCAAAAGAGTAACTTTATCACCTCAGAAAAGGGACAAACATATTTCACACCTGACCAAGAGTTTCTAGTTGATCTCCATACATTCACAATGCGCTTCTCAAAGAATTACTTTTAATTTTATAGCATTTTTATAACTCTCCAAAACGCATTATATTTTCTTAGGACTATAATAAGCGTCCATTGTCCTAGTATTTCTAAAAGCTTATTAATAGTGATTAATAGCGTTTTTTAATTATTCGAAAGGCTTTTTTGTGGTGTGTAGTAAAACATATTTCACATCTCTCTTTCTCAATGCGCTTCTCATAGAATTACAAAACGCGCCAACTTCCTATATACAATTTGGCTGAACTAATTATGCACTAAGCTTTTTGTAGCTAGATGAACAACTCTAACTAATTTGAGCGCTGTAGAAATTAATATTATTCCGTCTTCAGGTACTTATACAATAAAAGTATGTATTTCTGGCTCCCATATGTTAAGTAGTCATGTTTTTAACTTGTTAAATTATTATATCTTCCTTGTTTGGTTTTTGTGTTTTTATGTTATGAAATAATCATGGACACCTAAGTCAACCATAAATAGATCATATTATTCATATCCACTGCTACGTAGTAGTATTATAATTTATTAAATTAAACTTTCCTTCTAGCTGCTTATTTAAAAAAAAAAAAAAAGAAAAAAAAAATCCTTCAAGCTAAAAGAAAAATAGAAAAAAGTGTGTATATGTACTATGCTATATGCCCCCGACTTATTCAAACATGAATGATAATAACAGTGAAACCAATACATTATTCTATATTTTTTTTTTTTTTTTTGCAATAAAGGATATAATAATATTTTCATTTCCTTAAGAAAATAAGCTAGGGATACTGGCTGTCATTTGAATTTTTTTTTCTTATAAAATATTTGTTAAGGGTTAGCCACAACAAATTAATAACAACAATAATGACATAGGCTTCATTTGGGTTTGATTTTGAACCAGTCAAAAGTACTTTTTTAATAAGTTTTGGATTTATTTGTGTTTGGTAAAAAGAGTAAAAGTGTTTGAAAGAATTTTTTGAATTATGGGATGTTGAAATCAGAAGCAGCCTTTAGGCTGCTTCTGATTCTAGATGTCGGCAATCTAATTTGCCTTTTAATGAAATTTTTGTTATGACCATATTACCCTGTTGAATTAGAAAATCCTAAAAACCAAATTTTCCAGATCTCTCGAAGAGTCTTTCTTCTTTCTCGAGGTTCTCTGGCGTGCTGCTCTCTCTTCTCCATTTCTCCTCTCTCTTTTGCTGTCTCAGTCTCCTCTGTGCTCCTCAGGGGTTTCCAGGAGGCCCATGCAATTGAAGTTTTGGTGGATCTCTCTCTCATTTCTCTGTCAAATGGTCTGGGTGGTTAGGGGTTTTATGATCTCATCGTGGCGATTGTGGGATTGCTGGTTGGAGCTCTTCAAATCAAGACTATTGCCTCTGTAAGTACTAGATTGATCTTCTTTTAACGTCTGATTGGTTATGTTTTTCGGAAATTTTTGCTCTGATTTGTTTCTCTCAATTTCGAAAGAGTTTTTCTTGTGAAGTTTATTTGGTGTTTGCTTCCGATTCTGGCTTAGTTTGATAGTCTGAAAGTGCTTGTAGGGCTATGTTTTTCATGTTTAATCTGGGTGTTTTTTGAGAAATGATTTTCGTTAGAGATGGAAGGGAAGCCATGGAAAACAAGTTCTAGAAGGGAAAAAACAGACTTTTTTTTTTTTGCTATATGGAAAAACAGATGCCTGCTATTTATATGATTAGGAATTGTAAATTCATTGGGTAATGCATAAATTTTGCATGAATATTGCATTTGCATCCATGCTTTCATTTTTTCGAATTCCTTTGCTGTTAGTAGAAAACTATCCATTTAGAGAGCGATTCCTTTTTGCTGGTAGAATGCTAAGGTAGTTGGGTATGTTTGATTAAATTTTCATGTACTAAGACCATTGCAGCTCATTTTTATTAATCTACTAGATGTTTCTAAAATTTTGGAAATGAACAGTTAATGGAGGTTTTGTATGGTGATTGCCTTTTGAAATGATTAAGAGTAGTCGGAAGAACACTTGTGTTGGGGCCGGGATGGTGGGGACAAAAAAGATGTGCTTTATTTTTATTTTTTTCCTTGGTTCTAGGGCCTCTAGTTTGAAATTGATGGAAATTTGCTCTCATGTGGATGTTGGCCATTGTTGAATATATGGACGACATGTATACTAAAACTATCTCACAATTATGTGCATATATATATATATATATAATTTTATTTTAGATATATACGTGATATGTGATAGATAACAAAATATCCCATGTACACCCTCCTTTTGTAAGCTTATGAGTCAGTCTTAAAATATAAGAAAAAGCTAATTCTTATCCAAGGCAATCTATTACTTGCTTAGATTTACCATGGCCCAGTAATATTTGGCTGCCTCCTCCAAATGAGTAAGATAAAAATTATAACATCTGCCAGACTTTCAGTTAGTATTTCCCAAATGGAGGTGTTATACCACAAAGTAAAGCAATATATGGGACTCTAAGACTGTAGATTGTTTTGTGACTTGTGCAAAAGAGGCAGAAGATGGACACCCGTCCTCAAATGGATTTTCTAATCTTAAGTGCATTCAATGAGTTTAAAGTTAGATGTTCTTCATGTCATTAGATGTTAATCATATCATTCTCTTACACAAACTGATTTGTTTATGTGCATGTAACTGAAGGCCTATGTCAAACAAGAATAAAAAATCTTTTAGACCTTGTGGATTCTAGTCTTGGTTCAAACTACTCCAAAAAGGAGGCTCTAATAATGCCACTACAAGAAATTGTATTTTTTTGTTACCAAAAATTTGGTAACTAAAAGTCCTATTTTGGTAAACAAAATGTTTTGTTACCAAAAAATTTGGTAGCAAAAAGTGGGTCATGAAAGTATTAGTTACCAAATTTTGGTAGCAAATAGTTTTTTCTACCAAAAAAATTTTTGGTAACAAAATGTATTTGGTAGCAAAATGTATAATATTTGGGGACCAAAAATTTCGGTAACAAAAAGGTTTTGGTAGTAAAAGTGTGAGCTTTCTCCTACCAAAAATTTAGTAACAAAATATATTTGGTAGCAAAAGCGTGACCTTTCCGCTACCAAATATGTTGGTAACAAAAGCGTGAGGTTTTACTACCATTTTCGGTAATAAAAAAGTTTTGGTAGCAAAAAGTGTGAGCTTTACTGCCACCAAAATTTTAATAGTAAATCTATTTGGTAGCAAAAAGGATGAGGATTTTGCTACCAAAATTTTGGTAACAAAAGGTATTTAGTAGCAAAAAGTGCGAGCTTTTACTTTACCAAAATTTTGGTAACCAAATATATTTAGTAACAAAAAGCGTGAACTTTTACTACTGCAAATTTTGGTAACAAAATATATTTGGTAGCAAAAGTATGAACTTTCTGCTACCAAAATTTTGGTAACAAAATATATTTGGTAGCAAAAAAAGAATCAAGTACCAAATATCTAGTAGCAAATAGACAGTTTATGTACATATTTTTTGAAACAATATATATAAATAAAATACCAAATATTAATTAAAAATCTCTAAATATTTCAATACATATTAGAATCCAAACAAAAATACTAAAATAGTCATACTTAAATAAACCCAAGCATTTATGTAAATATTGTACTAATAAAATCTTAACATTACAAAAATGAAATGCTCTAACAAATTGAGGTCGGTGGTGGTGGTGGTGGCGGAGGATCTTGTATTCTTGAGGCGGAAGATCCAGGGATGATCGGACAGGATTCATTTGTTGAAGTAACTTTTGAATAAGCTCTTGTTGTTGCTTCATTAGGATTTCCATATCAACATCCTCGACGTTTATTTTCTTGAATTTCATTTCAAGTTTTCATATCCTAAACCTCTAGATTTGCGACCTTGTGGCGCTTGTCTTTTCTACAGACCTATGCCACGCTTGAAACCATATTTTTCATACTTCTTACTTGCTAAAACTTGAGTAAAATTTCCTCCTCTGCATCGAGTCAAGTTCCGACCCATCTAGTGCTTCATTAAACGAGCATCACGAATCTTGATCATTTGTTTTACGCATTAGACAAAAGTGTTATAAACTTTCAAATTAGAGTCAAAAAATAAAATCAAACAAATGATAAAGTGTTTAGTTATTTTTACATAATCTTCTTTTGCTCTCTCCGTTGTCCATCCACATGATTCGGCTCCAATGAGTGTTCTTGAAGACCTCAAAATACCTTCCCGAAGCATTTGAGTCGAACTTGAATGTGTGTTCTACATAGAAATCATTATTTGTTAGTTAGTTAAAAAGAAAAAAAATTATGGTTTCAAGTTGTAGTATACTTAAGTGAGTGCAAGTTAATTACATGAACTTCCTCCAAATGTTGAACTATAGATCTTGAGCCACCCAAATAACACCGCATAGTGTTTAGAAGGATTTTCATGACAACTTGTGCTTTTTCTATATTAATGAAAAAAGAAACATTTAAATGCATTAAAATATAATAGAAATTTCAACATCATCTCCCCTATAATTTCAATTAAACAGAAAATCCAAAACCACATATATTGGCTCAACTTGCATACCTAAAACCACATTCTCAAACAAACATCTCATAATACGATTAAGTTGTTCATTTTACACGCCATTGATCATCACCAAAGCAATTGGTGCACATCCACTCCCAATCATCGGTTTAATGTATTGATTCGGTAAATGTTGCAATGGATCATTTCCTTCCTCAATCATGGCCTAATATTTTTGGTGGCACCTATATCGATAACCTTTAAAGCGCTCATAGAAATATTGATGTACAATATCTTTCGGTTGTGAATTTTTCAGTTGTGCTTAAAAATCTAAATCAAATAGATCACGAAGAAAAAAAAAGTTGGTAAATTTGTTCTTATATAAGTGCAATCATTATAAAGAATAAGTTACAATAGAAAAATTTACCTTCAATCGTCTTATGCATTCATTCTGCTCATTTTCAGGAATCTTACCCCAACCACTATACTTTAATGGAGCATGATGGCGAACTATAGAGCCAATTTTGCTGCATAAATTAACCGCGTATGCTCCCAAATGAACTTCAGACTCAGATTCTCTAAATTGTACTTGAAGCTTTCCTTTCTTGGACACTAAGTTGTTAATTCCTTGACATGTAGTTGGTCCTCGAACATTTGTTGACCATCTTTGTTTACAAAGGAGGTTAAATGTAGAATATTGTAAAAAAAAAAAAAAAACTCAATTAAAAATAATTATTATGATCGGACGTGTATTTTCAATACGTTAGAATCTGCGGAGATTGATCTTAGGTGTAATTGTTGAAAATCTTGCGATGGCTCGTGCTCCGCTTTCAAGATGTGGATGAGCCTAATGTGCCTAAAGATGCCATTGAAGGAGTCCGGGGAGATCGTCAACATCCGGTCGAGGAGATGGCGCGAATTTGGATTTTGAACGACGAAGTAAATGATAGCTTTCTCCCGTGAGTAGACATAAACTGATATCCTGAAACAATAAAAATAAAAATAGAAGTTAGTGATTGGAGGTATGGTATATTCAAATCTTGTCACAGTTTTACAACTACTTCAAACAATCACAAATGCATATTTTAAAGTTAAACTGATATAATTTGACCTAATCAATCACTATAATTAGTTGCAGAATTAGTTTTCTCAATGTCACCATCAATTCCCTCATCGGCCTCTCTATTGAATTCCGTTTCAATTTCCTCTTCTGTTTCATCATCGATTTCATCATTGGGATCGATGCAGATATCAATGGTAGTAGATCTACGAATTAAAGGTTGGTGCCTAATGTCAGCTGGCTAAACAAATGCAAACAAATTTTAAATGCAAACAAATGTCTGTTGGCGAACTGCCACTTCAGGCGTCCATATAGTATAATACAGTCAATAGTCAATTTTTTTCAACTTTGCCAAATGCCCTGTTAATCCGAATGACCGGAAATCAACTTAAGAAAAGCCAGGAAGCAACTTAATCCGAATGACCGGAAATCAATGTCAAAGCCATGAAGCAACGTCAAAATAAGAATAAAAACTGCTATAAAAATAGTCGTAGTCTAAATTTCTAGACCATAAAAATTGGACCAGAACAGAAATTGAGCAAAATGAGAAGCATGGTGGTTGGTCCAGGTCAGACTGTATACGTGTAGGGTGAATAGAAAACAAGGAAATTGAACTAGGCCGTATTGGACCAACCACATAACCGTAGAAAGAGGAAAGAAAGAAATTTAAGTTACTAGAATAGCTGATTTTTTTTTTTTTTTTAATATTAGATTAGTGCGTGTAAATTGGTATTGTTTTTGGTCAGATTTTCAATTTGGTTATATATATTAAAGAGAAGCACAAAGATTGCTACAACCAAAGTCATCTTCTCCTGTTTACAACTAGCATTAAGATCTTCTCTTCAATCTCCAAAGTTATATCTCTTTCTTCTCACCTTCTACTTTATAGTTATGTGATTTAATTCCAAGTTTTGTTTTTTTAGAGAAAAGATGTTACCAGTAATTTTTTTTTTTTTTTTTTTTAAAAAGATTTGTTAAAAAGAAGAATATTATTCGAGGGGGGGTGGAGACGTGGTTCAAAAAAAAAAAAAAAAGTCCATAAACGACTGCCAGCAAAACATATATCTTGCAATTCCTAAACGTCCTACATTTTTTATTCTTCCTTTCACAAGCTGATATATGTCTAGAAAAATATTTGATATAGTAATCTTTGTAAAGAATCTTTTTTTTTTTTTCTTAATTCCGTTGTAATGTTTTCGGCTTTCTTATTTTTATTTTTTTTTATTTTTTTAAACCCTCTCTTGAAAAATAAAAGATAACTATGTAAAACTATGGTAAAATTAACAAGGTTCAAGAACAGAAATAGTTGGATATTTTATTATTTGCTTTAATTTTTTGGTCAATTTATTTTCCTTATTTCAATGTCGTTTCATTTGAAGTAGCCGTTTTAAGCTCTGCTTATTCTCCACCCATTAACTTGAATCCTTGAAACTTAAGGTCCGTTTGGTTTAGGGATTCGAATAATGTGATTTGAACCATTTTCGATTTACATGTATTTTTTGTGAGAAAAATTACTGTAGCGAACCACGAATCATGATTCGAATCGGAGGACGAATCCCCCAACCAAACAGACCCTTAAAGATATTGTACAAACAATTGTACGAAACATTATTTGTGTTGTATACGTCGATAGAGCTGTTTTTTTTTCAAACGTTAAGGAAACTCATTAATATTCTGAAGAGCATTATTATGCAAATATCTTAAATAATAATAACCTCACTTAGGCAAACGAATAAAATCAAAGTGTTAAATTAAACGAAGAATATTTTATATAATCTTCAACCACTCCGTCAAAAAAAAAAAAAACGTATCACTGGAAAAGTAGGAAAAATAGGAAAGATTGGAGTGATTATTTGCCTTCTTGGCTTTGTTCGTTTCAATGAATTAACTCTTCTCAGGAAAAAAAAAAAAAAAAAAAAAATTAATAGAGAGAGAGAGAGAGAGAGAGAGAGAGAAAAAAAAAAAAAAAAAAAAAAAAAGCCCACACACATACGAGAAAGCCAGCATGAATGATATCCCCCAAACTCATGAATATACTTAAAAAAAAAAAAAAAAAAAAAAAAAGCCCCACCCTTTTCATCTCTCTCGCTCCACAGTCAATGTCTTTCTCAATCTTCAACATTACCACATTCTCAAAGCAAAGAACAAACACAAATAATACCAGCATCATTCATATTTCTTCAACCACAACGACAAAACACCTCTCTCTCTCTCTAAAACTTCCCCCAAAACCTCAGCTTCCAAAGAAACGGAGAAATGCTAGATCCAGCAAACGATCTCCTTCCTCCACGAAAACACAGTAAAAATATTTTTGATTCATTACAGCATAGTTTAAGTACTTATATAATATTTCTACGGTCATAGCCATGAAGCCATGAACCAAAAATGCTATAAAAATAAAACTGTTCCACGATGAGAAAGGGAAAGAGAGGGAGATAAAACTGACCGAAATGAGGAGGTGTTGATGGTGAGGGAGAGATCTTGGGTTTGTCGGCAACGACGATAATCGGCCCGGCGGCGGCAGCGTAAATTGAAGGCAGCGGAAGCGGGAATCGAGCCCACGACGGCGAGAATCAGTGACTAGAGAGAGAAGCACAAAATATAAATATTAATGTTTTATATGATTTGCTACCAAACACAACTTTTGGTAGCAAAAATTTGTTTTGCCACCAAAAAAGCGAATTTGGTAGCGAGAATCATGTTTTTTAACTACAAAATTTGGTACCAGAAACTTATATTTTTGTTACAAACATTATTTTGATAAATTTGAAAAGCATACTTTTGTTACTAAATATGAATTTGGTACCGGAAAGACATATATTAATGATTAAAAAATAACGTTTTAATGTAACAAATTATTTAAGAATCATTGTTCTAATAACATTATAACAAAAAATATAGTTTTCAAATTGAGATACATTATTCAAAGTTAAAAATCAATCAAATAAGGAAATTATATACTATTCTATATGAACATATACTTTAACAATATCACATATATATACATATTAACATGTCTCTTGCTACACCTACATAAAATAATTAAATTATCATATAATTGTTATACAAAATACACTAGGATGATTGTTAAAACTTAATATAGGACATATTAAAAAAAAATAAAAAATAAAAACAAATACAAGCACAAAATATAAATATTAATGTTTTATATGATTTGCTAGCAAACACAACTTTTGGTGGCAAAAAATTTCTTTTTGCCACCAATAAACAATTTGAAGCAGAATCATGTTTTTCGCTACAAAATTTGGTACGAAAACTTATATTTTTGTTACCAAACATTATTTTGGTAGCTGAAAGCATACTTTTTGCTACCAAATATGAATTTGGTACCAGAAAGACATATATTAAAGATAAAAAAAAAACATTTTAATGTCAAAAATTATTTAAGAATCATTGTTCTAATAACATTATAACAAAAAAATATAGTTTTCAAATTGAGATACATTATTCAAAGTTAAAAATCAACCAAATAAGGAAATTATATACTATTCTATGTGGAACATATACTTAGTTAACAATATCACATATATATATATATATATATATATATATACATATGAACATGTCTCTTGCTACACCTACATAAAATAATTAAATTATGAAATAATTGTTATACAAAATATACTAGGATAATTGTTAAAACTTAATATAGGACATATTCATAGAAAATTAAAAAAAAAAAAAAAAACAAATACAAGCACAAAATATAAATATTAATGTTTTTATGATTTGCTACTGGACAAAACTTTTGGTAGCAAAAAATGCCTTTTGTCACCAAAATAAGAATTTGGTAGCAGACTATGTTTTCGCTACCAAATTGGGTACCAGAAACTTATATTTTTGCTACCAAACATTATTTTGGTAGCCAAAAGCATACTTTTGCTACTAAATATGAATTTGGTACCGAGAAAGACATATATTAAAGATTAAAAAAATAACGTTTTAATGTCAAAAATTATTTAAAAATCATTGTTCTAATAACATTATAACAAAAATATAGTTTTCAAATTGAGATACATTATTCAAAGTGAAAAATCAATCAAATAAGGAAATTATATACTATTCTATGTGGAACATATATACTTAGTTAACAATATCACATATATATACATATGAACATGTCTCTTACTACACCTACATAAAATAATTAAATTATGAAATAATTGTTATACAAAATACACTAGGATGATTGTTAAAAACTTAATATAGGACATATTCATAGAAAATTTAAAAAAAAAAAAATACAAATACAAGCAAAATGTAAATATTAATGTTCTATATGATTTGCTACCAAACACAACTTTTGGTAGCAAAAATGCCTTTTGTCACCAAAATAAGAATTTGGAAGCAGAATCATATTTTCTGCTACCAAAATTTGGTACCAGAAACTTATATTTTTTGTTACCAAACATTATTTTGGTAGCTGAAAGCATACTTTTTTTCAACCAAATATGAATTTGGTACCAGAAAGACATATATTAAAGATTAAAAAAATAACTTTTTAATGTCAAAAATTATTTAAGAATCATTGTTCTAATAACATTATAACAAAAAATATAGTTTTCAAATTGAGATACATTATTCAAAGTTAAAAATCAATCAAATAAGGAAATTATATACTATTCTATGAGGAACATATACTTGAACAATATCACATAGATATACATATTAACATGTCTCTTTTTGCTACACCTACATAAAATAATTAAATTATCAAATAATTGTTATACAAAATACACTAGGATGATTGTTAAAAACTTAATATAGGACATATTCATAGAAAATTAAAAAAAAAAAATACAAGCACAAAATGTAAATATTAATGTTTATATGATGTGCTACAAAACACAACTTTTGGTAGCAAAAAATGCCTTTTTGCCACCAAAAAGAATTTGGTAGCGAATCATGTTTTACGCAACCAAAATTTGGTACCAGAAACTTATATTTTTGTTACCAAACATTATTTTTGTAGGCGAAAACATCGTTTTTTCTACCAAATATGAATTTGGTACCAGAAAGACATGTATTAAAGATTAAAAAAATAACGTTTTAATGTCAAAAATTATTTAAGAATCATTGTTCTAATAACATTATAACAAAAAAATATAGTTTTCAAATTGAGATACATTATTCAAAGTTAAAAATCAATCAAATAAGGAAATTATATACTATTCTAAGTGGAACATATACTTAGTTAACAATATCACATATATATACATATATACATGTCTCTTGCTACACTTACACAAAATAATTAAATTATCAAATAATTGTTATACAAAATATACTAGGATGGATTGTTAAAACTTAATATAGGACATATTCATAGAAAATTGAAAAAAAAAAAAAAAAAAAAACAAATACAAGCACAAAATGTAAATATTAATGTTTTATATGATTTGCTACCAAACACAACTTTTGGTAGCAAAAAATGCCTTTTTGTCACCAAAATAAGACTTTGGTAGCAGAATCATGTTTTCTGCTACAAAAATTTGGTACCAGAAACTTATATTTTTTTGTTACCAAACATTATTTTGGTAGCTGAAAGCATACTTTTTTTTCTACCAAATATGAATTTGGTACCAGAAAGTCATGTATTAAAGATTAAAAAAATAACGTTTTAATGTCAAAAATTATTTAAGAATCATTGTTCTAATAACATTATAACAAAAAATATGGTTTTCAAATTGAGATACATTATTCAAAGTTAAAAATCAATCAAATAAGGAAATTATATACTATTCTATGTGGACCATATACTTTAACAATATCACATATATATACATATTAACATGTCTCTTGCTACACCTACATAAAATAATTAAATTATGAAATAATTGTTATACAAAATACACTAGGATGATTGTTAAAACTTAATATAGGACATATTCATAGAAAATTAAAAAAAAAATACAAGCACAAAATGTAAATATTAATGTTTTATATGATGTGCTACAAAACACAACTTTTGGTAGCAAAAAATGCCTTTTTGCCACCAAAAAAGACTTTGGTAGCAGAATCATGTTTTCTCGCAACCAAAATTTGGTACCGAAACTTATATTTTTGTTACCAAACATTATTTTTTAGAAATGAAAAGCATACGTTTTTTCTACCAAATATGAATTTGGTACCAGAAAGACATATGTTAAAGATTAAAAAAATAACGTTTTAATGTCAAAAATTATTTAAGAATCATTGTTCTAATAACATTATAACAAAAAAATATAGTTTTCAAATTGAGATACATTATTCAAAGTTAAAAATCAATCAAATAAGGAAATTATATACTATTCTATGTGGAACATATACTTTGTTAACAATATCACATATATATACATATATACATGTCTCTTGCTACACTTACACAAAATAATTAAATTATCAAATAATTGTTATACAAAATATACTAGGATGGATTGTTAAAACTTAATATAGGACATATTCAAAGAAAATTGAAAAAAAAAAAAAAAAAAAAATACAAGCACAAAATGTAAATATTAATGTTTTATATGATTTGCTACCAAACACAACTTTTGGTAGCAAAAAATGCCTTTTTGTCACCAAAATAAGAATTTGGTAGCAGAATCATATTTTCTGCTACCAAAATTTGGTACCGGAAACTTATATTTTTTGTTACCAAACATTATTTTTTTAGCTGAAAGCATATTTTTTTTTCTACCAAATATGAATTTTGTACCAGAAAGACATATATTAAAGATTAAATAAATAACGTTTTAATGTAAAAAATTATTTAAGAATCATTGTTCTAATAACATTATAACAAAAAATATAGTTTTCAAATTGAGATACATTATTCAAAGTTAAAAATCAATCAAATAAGGAAATTATATACTATTCTATGTGGAACATATACTTAGTTAACAATATCACATATATATACATATATAAATCTCTCTTGCTACACTTACACAAAATAATTAAATTATCAAATAATTGTTATACAAAATATACTAGGATGGATTGTTAAAACTTAATATAGGACATATTCATAGAAAATTGAAAAAAAAAAAAACAAATACAAGCACAAAATGTAAATATTAAAGTTTTATATGATTTGCTACCAAACACAACTTTTGGTAGCAAAAATGCCTTTTTGTCACAAAAATAAGACTTTGGTAGCAGAATCATGTTTTACGCTACCAAAATTTGGTACCGAAAACTTATATTTTTTGTTACCAAACATTATTTTGGTAGTTTGAAAGCATACTTTTTTTCTACCAAATATGAATTTGGTACCGTAAAGACATATATTAAAGATTAAAAAAATAACGTT
This sequence comes from Morus alba, assembly GCA_012066045.3. Taxonomy (NCBI): domain Eukaryota; kingdom Viridiplantae; phylum Streptophyta; class Magnoliopsida; order Rosales; family Moraceae; genus Morus; species Morus alba. The sequence goes on along the minus strand of CP050225.2, from coordinate 7,917,698 downwards.
TTAATGTCAAAAATTATTTAAGAATCATTGTTCTAATAATATTATAACAAAAAATATAGTTTTCAAATTGAGATACATTATTCAAAGTTAAATATCAATCAAATAAGGAAATTATATACTATTCTATGTGGAACATATACTTCAACAATATCACATATATATACATATTAACATGTCTCTTGCTACACCTACATAAAATAATTAAATTATGATATAATTGTTATACAAAATACACTAGGATGATTGTTAAAACTTAATATAGGACATATTCATAGAAAATTTAAAAAAAAAAAAAAAAAAAAAAATACAAGCACAAAATGTAAATATTAATGTTTTATATGATTTGCTACCAAACACAACTTTTGGTAGCAAAAAATTTCTTTTTGCCACCAAAAAGGAATTTGGTAGCGAATCATGTTTTTACGCTACAAAAATTTGGTACCGAAACTTCTATTTTTTGTTACCAAACATTATTTTGGTAGCTGAAAGCATACTTTTTGCTACCAAATATGAATTTGGTACCAGAAAGACATATATTAAAGATTAAAAAAAAAAACGTTTTAATGTCAAAAATTATTTAAGAATCCTTGTTCTAATAACATTATAACAGAAAACATAGTTTTCAAATTGAGATACATTATTCAAAGTTAAAAATCAATCAAATAAGGAAATTATATACTATTCTATGTGGAACATGTACTTAGTTAACAATATCACATATATATACATATATACATGTCTCTTGCTACACTTACACAAAATAATTAAATTATTAAATAATTGTTATACAAAATATACTAGGATGGATTGTTAAAACTTAATATAGGACATATTCATAGAAAATTGAAAAAAAAAAAAAAACAAATACAAGCATAAAATGTAAATATTAATGTTTTATATGATTTGCTACCAAACACAACTTTTGGTTGCAAAAAATGCCTTTTTGTCACCAAAATAAGACTTTGGTAGCAGAATCATGTTTTCTCGCTACCAAAATTTGGTACCGAAACTTATATTTTTGTTACCAAACATTATTTTGGTGGTCGAAAGCATACTTTTTTCTACCAAATATGAATTTGGTACCGAAAAGACATATATTAAAGATTAAAAAATAACGTTTTAATGTCAAAAATTATTTAAGAATCATTGTTCTAATAATATTATAAGAAAAAATATAGTTTTCAAATTGAGATACATTATTCAAAGTTAAAATCAATCAAATAAGGAAATTATATACTATTCTATGTGGAACATATACTTCAACAATATCACATATATATACATATTAACATGTCTCTTGCTACACCTACATAAAATAATTAAATTATGATATAATTGTTATACAAAATACACTAGGATGATTGTTAAAACTTAATATAGGACATATTCATAGAAAATTTTTTTTTTTTTTTTAAAAAAAACAAATACAAGCACAAAATGTAAATATTAATGTTTTATATGATTTGCTACCAAACACAACTTTTTTGTAGCAAAAATTTCTTTTGCCACCAAAAAAGAATTTGGTAGCAGAATCATGTTTTCTGCTACAAAAATTTGGTACCAGAAACTTATATTTTTTGTTACCAAACATTATTTTGGTAGCTGAAAGCATACTTTTTGCTACCAAATATGAATTTGGTACCAGAAAGACATATATTAAAGATTAAAAAAAAAACGTTTTAATGTCAAAAATTATTTAAGAATCCTTGTTCTAATAACATTGTAACAGAAAACATAGTTTTCAAATTGAGATACGTTAGTCAAAGTTAAAAATCAATCAAATAAGGAAATTATATACTATTCTATGTGGAACATGTACTTAGTTAACAATATCACATATATATACATATATACCTGTCTCTTGCTACACTTACACAAAATAATTAAATTATCAAAAAATTGTTATACAAAATATACTAGGATGGATTGTTAAAACTTAATATAGGACATATTCATAGAAAATTGAAAAAAAAAAAAACAAATAACTACAAGCACAAAATGTAAATATTAATGTTTTATATGATTTGCTACCAAACACAACTTTTGGTTGCAAAAAATGCCTTTTTGTCACCAAAATAAGACTTTGGTAGCAGAATCATGTTTTCTGCTACCAAAATTTGGTACCAGAAACTTATATTTTTTGTTACCAAACATTATTTTTGTAGCTAAAGGCATACTTTTTTTCTACCAAATATGAATTTGGTACCAGAAAGACATATATTAAAGATTAAAAAAATAACGTTTTAATGTAAAAAATTATTTAAGAATCATTGTTCTAATAACATTATAACAAAAAATATAGTTTTCAAATTGAGATACATTATTCAAAGTTAAAAATCAATCAAATAAGGAAATTATATACTATTCTATGTGGAACATATACTTTAACAATATCACATATATATACATATTAACATGTCTCTTGCTACACCTACATAAAATAATTAAATTATGATATAATTGTTATACAAAATACACTAGGATGATTGTTAAAACTTAATATAAAACATATTCATAGAAAATTAAAAAAAAAAAAAAAAAAAAAAAATACAAATACAAGCACAAAATGTAAATATTAATGTTTTATATGATTTGCTACCAAACACAACTTTTGGTAGCAAAAATTTCTTTTTGCCACCAAAAACGAATTTGGTAGCGAGAATCATGTTTTCTGCTACAAAAAATTTGGTACCGAAACTTATATTTTTTGTTACCAAACATTATTTTTGTTGCTGAAACCATAGTTTTTGCTACCAAATATGAATTTGGTACCAGAAAGACATATATTAAAGATTAAAAAAAAAACGTTTTAATGTCAAAAATTATTTAAGAATCATTGTTCTAATAACATTATAACGAAAAATATAGTTTTCAAATTGAGATACATTATTCAAAGATAAAAATCAATCAAATAAGGAAATTATATACTATTCTATGTGGAACATGTACTTAGTTAACAATATCACATATATATATATACATATATACGTGTCTCTTGCAACACTTACACAAAATAATTAAATTATCAAATAATTGTTATACAAAATATACTAGGATGGATTGTTAAAACTTAATATACGACATATTCAAAGAAAATTGACAAAAAAAAAAAAAAAAATACAAGCACAAAATGTAAATATTAATGTTTTATATGATTTGCTACCAAACACAACTTTTGGTAGCAAAAAATGCCTTTTGTCACCAAAATAAGAATTTTGTAGCGAGAATCATGTTTTACGCTACCAAAATTTGGTAATGTAAACTTATATTTTTTGTTACCAAACATTATTTTGGTAGCTGAAAGCATACTTTTTTTCTACCAAATATGAATTTGGTACCAGAAAGACATATATTAAAGATTAAAAAAAATAACGTTTTAATGTAAAAAATTATTTAAGAATCATTGTTCTAATAACATTATAACAAAAAATATAGTTTTCAAATTGAGATACATTATTCAAAGTTAAAAATCAATCAAATAAGGAAATTATATACTATTCTATGTGGAACATATACTTTAACAATATCACATATATATACATATTAACATGTCTCTTGCTACACCTACATAAAATAATTAAATTATGATATAATTGTTATACAAAATACACTAGGATGATTGTTAAAACTTAATATAGGACATATTCATAGAAAATAAAAAAAAATACAAGCACAAAATATAAATATTAATGTTTTATATGATTTGCTACCAAACACAACTTTTGGTAGCAAAAAATTTCTTTTTGCCACCAAAAAACGAATTTGGTAGCAAAATCATGTTTTCTACACTACAAAAATTTGGTACCGAAACTTATATTTTTGTTAGCAAACATTATTTTGGTAGTCGAAAGATACTTTTTGCTAAAAATATGAATTTGGTACCGTAAAGACATATATTAAAGATTAAAAAAAAAAAAAAGTTTTATTGTCAAAAATTATTTAAGAATCATTGTTCTAATAACATTATAACAAAAAAAAATATAGTTTTCAAATTGAGATACATTATTCAAAGTTAAAAATCAATCAAATAAGGAAATTATATACTATTCTATGTGGAACATATACTTAGTTAACAATATCACATATATATACATATATACATGTCTCTTGCTACACTTACACAAAATAATTAAATTATCAAATAACTGTTATACAAAATATACTAGGATGGATTGTTAAAAGTTAATATAGGACATATTCCTAGAAAATTGAAAAAAAAAAAAAAAAACAAATACAAGCACAAAATGTAAATATTAATGTTTTATATGATTTGCTACCAAACACAACTTTTTGTAGCAAAAAATGCCTTTTTGTCAGCAAAATAAGAATTTGGTAGTAGAATCATGTTTTCTGCTACCAAAATTTGGTAGCAAAAAATTATGTTTTTTGGTAGCAAAAACTTGATTTTTTGTTACTAAAATTTGGTAGCAACAAATTATGTTTTTGGTAGCAAAAACTTAATTTTTTGCTACCTAATTTTGGTGGCAGAAAACTTGATTCTGCTACCAAATTCTTGGTAGCAAATGTTATATGTTTTGCTACCAAAAATAATTTGGTAGCAAATACTTCAAAGGGAAAAAATTTCCTTCCCGCCAACTTTTTGTTACCAACACATTTTGTAGCAAAAAAGTCATATGTTGTTACCAAATTTTTGGTAGCAGAATCTTATGTTTTTGTTACCAAATATGATTTTGGTAGCAAAAAGCTCTTGGCGGGACCCAAAAATTTTTTCCCGCCATGTTATTTGTTACCAAATTATATTTGGTAGCGGATTGTGTTGTGTTTGCTACCAAATTTGGTAACTAAAGCTTTGATACTTTTAGTTACCAAAGTTTGGTGGCAAGAAGTGTGTTTTCTGCTACCAAAAATGTTTTGGTAGCAAAAGGGTTGGTCTCTTAAAGTCACTATTCTTGTAGTGTGGCGCTCTTGTGTACCAACCAGTCTCCCAATCTTAGAACAACCATGTCGTCCGTGGTTAGTATGCTCGAAGGCAAAATCCCGGTCCAAGCACTAGTAGTCGATTGCGGCAAGGATGACCCGAATGCAACGTTCAAGGCCTTTGAGATGCTTGGCACCGACATGCCCAAACCGATTTCTCTTTGTACTCCAACACAAGTCAACAATTAGGCGGTTTTACTGGTGGGCCGTGGGTGGATTCCTCTGTTTCTCTCAAAGTAAGGATGATTATCTGGACACCTCCTCATCAAAAAAAGCTTCTTTAAGAATCTTTGGTGATTTGAATTTAGAGGAAAAATACTCGGAAAATGAAAGTTCTAATCGGTTTTATCTACAATATTCCTCAGAAAAGTTGTTCTATATTATTGTGACAACGGTTTGTCGTATTTCAATAAACTTGAGTGAAAATTTACTCTGTTGCTCGCCTATTCTTTTACTTTCTTTTGGTGAAAACAAACTTGAGAGAAATTCTCTTCTACACTGCTCATCTCTTTGAAGTTTTATTGAACGGATTTTTGGTGTTTGGAAGAAAAAATGGAAAATGTTGGGAGACATACTTAATTATTCATTTACGAAGCAAGTCAAGTTTTACTATTATTAGAAATGGATGAAGTACGAGATCAAATTAATGAACACGACTTAATTTTTTTTATGCCTCTATCAGTTTTTAAACATAGAATGTACATTTTTGTTCAACAAATTAATTACTCATTAATGATCTTTTTAGTTGTAATTATATTGTGAATGAAGAAATGGAAAAAAAAAAAAAAGAAAACTAATTATCATAAATTTATTGTTAAAAAATTCAAAATCATAACATTATTCAAATTCAAATTCAAGAACACTGAGGTCTTCAAGCCTGCATCTCGAGAGACTCGAAAGCCTGGACCTTTTTATTTTTTATTTTTTTATTTTTTTCTTCGCTTTTCTTGTTGTCTCTTTGCTTCGTTTCATTATATGCAAAGGATAGAGGATTAAAGTAATGTATACCAATTAACATAATTAGAAGGAAAAAAAAAAAAAAAAAACACATAACCTTTAACTCCAATATTAAGATGCCGTTTCTTTTAGACAACTAGAACAACACAACATTTTGGGGGGCAAAAGACTACCTTATAGACGGCAATCTTTAATAATATGCCCTTTATTCGAGCAAACACCACACACACACACACACACACACACAAAGCCATACAAGTAAGAACATAGAAACACTTGTAACATCAGCACAGAAAGAGAGATAGCCGCATAGTACTGAATGCATTCAGTGGTGCCCATTGGGGCCATCAATGTGGCAGCACTTGTAGCTGATGTAGGTCTCCATGGTGCGAGGGCATTCTGGACATTTTAAGGTCTCGGGAACCTTACCGGCGACGACGGGGACGTCAATGTGGCTGCAGTAGCGCACGGTCTTAGTGACCCTAGAGTGGTATTCCTTGAAAGTGGCCTCGAAGCCCTTCTCCTTCACTACGTCCTTCCATTTATCGACGTCCTCGACGACCTTAAGGATGGCGGAGCCGTGTCCCGCGGTGATCACGGTGGAGCCCTTGCTGAGGACTGCCCAAGCGCTCTCGTTCTTGTAGGCAAGCAGCTTCTGGATGTCTTGTGTGACGGGGTCAACTTGCTTGTGAGACTTGCTGACAAACAAGCTCTCAATGCCGTTCCAGAACCGCCCTATGATGCTGCTGTCTTCGCCTCCCTGGTCGTCTTCCCGACAAGGAATAACTCAATGTTGATCTTTGTGTCCTTGAAGGCAGGCTCGTTTTGGAGGGCAGTCACTTTCTTGGTGAATTGTTGGATCAACTCCGTGTCTTTGCCTCCATAGAAGAAGATATACTTCTCCTCCTTGATCTGTTAATTGATGATCAGCATATAAATAACAACAAGTGAATCCAAAAGGTCTAGTGATCAACGCTAGTAGAACTTTTATAACTGAAGTTAATGATTTTTAGTGTTTTTTTTTTTTTTTTTTTTTTTTTAGCTTAGGGAAACATATATCTTTTGAAGAAACAATTAAAATATGTGAATAACAAATTGCGACTCAAATTTTTCCAGTTTTAGACGAAACACGTACAATACATGAAATCTTAATTTTGAGGGAGCAATGCAAAAAAAAAAAAAAAAAAAAAAAAAAAAAATAATAATAATAATAATAATAAAAAAAGAAGATATTTACCCAAGTTTCAATGGTTGGGTGAATGTTGCGAACAACAGGAGCAATCCAGTTAACCTTGTCGGTAATAATCTTTTGTGCTTCCAAGTCAAATGGGAAAGCCTCCAATCCCCAACTCTTGATCAGGTGGATTGCGTTGGTGTTTTCCACTTTTCCTTGTGGGCTAAGCACCACAAGCTGAGGCCTGCCCTTGAACTCCCACTCTTCTTTGATGAATCTGATGCCTACAACCGGTGAAAATTGCTGCACAATGTACCACGGAATCTTAGGGCGTAGAACGTCGAACTTCTTGCGCAATTCGTCGGTCCATTGCTCCACGATCGGAACCCACACGATTGTGTAGTTCCGTTCCTTCTTTGTTTTATCGTAAATCGGCTTGAGGAGTGCGATGTCTTCTTCAGTGATGTCCAGGCTTGAAATCCAGAGGAATACGTTTTCCTCCTTAGCACGTCGATGTTCACCTGTTTGAAGGATTAACAATTAGAAACTAATAATTCCAAACACAATAAATATACATATTTGGAAATATATACGTCGAACAATAATTTTTTTTTTTTTGTCCTTACAGTGGCAGTTGCAGGCACATTCTAGCGGTAATTACACATCTAATTTCGCTTAAAGATGTAAACCCCTTGTCCAAGTTCGAAAAAAAAAAATAAATAAATAAAAAGCGTTTACCGTTCTGTTTGTGGAACCATCAATGAGGGGCTGCAAAGTAGTGTCCTTGATAAAGATCAAGGCCTTGAAAATCTCCAGGACTTCAGTTGGGGTTCTCAAGAGTTTCCTGATTCTCCGAATAGCCTCGGCCTCAGCTGCAATGTTTTTTTTTCCCAAAAAAAGGAGCCAAGTATTACAGATTAATAACACATACCAGGCGTTTGCAAGCAATATTGACGAAACAAGAAACTATGGATTTTGCAAATTTAATTTACCTAGTTGCCTCCGGCAAATAGTCAGATGCAAGTTGAGCCTGTTTAGGATGAAGTGGATTTTCTGAGAGTAGGGAGCCAAATCATGAGGTTTCTCAGGCCTGGATTATCATGGAAGCCATGAATCACAACAAATTATGTTAATATAATGAATATCAAAATATTGTTGTCTAAAATAATTAGTCAGTAATTAACGACTTACTCATCACTGAGAAGAATGGAGATCTTGGTTGCAATAGCCACAATTGTGACAATGGTCCAGTAGACATCCACTGGCAAGTGGTCCAATGCCGCTGGCAACTCAGGGACATTTTTCGGGTCATTAACAGACAGCTTCTCAAACTCGTCGAAAATCGCGATGACACGCGTGGTAGCCTTGATGAGGCTGCTGACCTCCAGAATTGCTTGCCGGCGTTTCTGGAGCTCGGCCGGCTTGATGAGTTGGGGCACTTTTCTCAGGATTGCCAATTGTTTTGCCAGAGGGTCCGATTGGAAGTGGTGGGCGAGGTGCCAGAAATCCCCGAAATCGTAGGCAAAAGCGGCCAGGGTCAGCACTGATTTTGCTTCCCAGGAGTAGCTGGAAAGCTTGTGGAGAATGGAAAGAGCTGTCTTGTGTGCAATTTCCTCACCCGGAGGTTTGCATGCAAGCTGCAAATCCAAACAAGTCATTGTTAATTTTGTGCTTGCGCTGGGGCCTAAATGAAAAGAAAAAAAACGGTAGAGGTTATAATTAGCAATTTATAATTAATGTACCTCACTGCCAACGGACTTAATTGTGCACAATGGGACAGTGAAGTTAGCATTGGGGTTCTTTTCCTCTATGTTTTCCACATGGACGTTGCTTCCCTGTACAATCAGTCAAAACTAATAACTCAGCACTTGCAAGGCGGGTTCTTTTTTTTTCCTCTATGTTTAAAAATATTATCACATTAATTAATAATATAAGATTGTATTTATAACGAAAAGATGACAATTCAGAATTGGTATAAAACATATAGATAGACCTAAATATATATTTTGTAAATGATAAGAGAAAAAAATTAGCATATAAAATTATTAGAATGTTCCAATTATGTTGGCACCCTGGCCTCTAACGAACTCATACGGCACTAGACTCTCCACTCTCTCTGTGAAAAAAAAAAGAAAAAAAAAAATTGCATGCAAAAAAGTTTTTCCTTTTTGAAGCCTAATTAGGCGAACTAAAAAAAATGCTTGACATGGAGGGAAACAATACACATACTACATACATACATATATTTATAATGAAATCAATACGTTTGTTTTGATAATTAATTAAGAACGCAATTCCATTAAGGTATATTTTGTACAGATATTGTATGTACCTGCACAACTTTGTCAATAATCTGGGTAGCACGCTTGAGAATGTTTTCGACGATGACGAAGAGTGAATCTTCGTCGAAAGATTCATCGGTGTGAACATGAGTCTCGTAAATGAGTTCAGTGATTTTTTTGTCGGACAAAGTGAAGAGGCTGAGCTCTCCTCCAATGTGTTCTTTCACATTGGTGACCACATTTTCAACTCTAGAGGCTACGTCTTTGGCAAGGCTCAACATTTTGGCTTACGGCTAAAAAAGAAAAGGAGACAAAAGAAGTAGAATATTATGGCTTTGGGAAACCGAAGGCTCTTGTGTTTGCCGGGTTGTTGTTTGGTGTGGTGGAAAGGCAAATCTGCAGGCCTATATATAGCCATTACTTGGCCTTATGTTGTACTAAATTACTCTTGTTTTTCACGTGAAGCATGTGGGTGGAAAGCATGTACTCGTAGGAAAGGAAAGCAAAGGTGGTAAAAACATTGCTCGATAATGTTTGGCTAATTAAAGGACCGCAAGTTTTCTCCTTCAATCAAAGTATGCCATGTATAGGGTCCGTACAGTATCATAAACTTCAGATTCTTAAAACTTGCACAAGAACTAAAGTAGCTATGTTGTTTTTCTTACCTATTTTTCAAGAACTTTGTTTTCTTCTTTTAACTCTTTTAACTCTTTTTTATTTTTTAATTCTAAATTATAATCCTAGTTCTTGAATCCTATCTAAGTTTTATATATTCTATTGATATTGATTTCTTTTGGTGTTTTCGATATTTTTTTCTTTAATTAATGAAAACTTTTCTGATAAATTATATGACTTATAAAAGAGATAATTAGTCTGTTCTTTAGCTTGGACAAAACTGGAAGTCTTGAACTATTTGATGGTTTTCTTTTGAAGGAGAAGTTGATTAACTTTCAAGAGTGAGTAAAATAAATTCTTTCGAATAATTACGAACAATATATCGTATCGTAGTGGCTGCTTTTTTTTCCTCATTTTTTTTAAGTATAGTAGAGGTTCATATTCTAAAAGTGCTCCTGGATTAATAGATATACACATATGAAATCCTGCTATTTGGCGCTCATTTGAAAAAGAAAAAAATAAAAAAAGGTTCACGTGTGTATATGCGTTAATTAGTCTGTATCTCTTTTGTACTACATATCTTGGGCGTTTAGAAACATTCGGAAGTTATTCCAAAAGTCTCGCGTATGAATCCGCAGAAGAAAAGGGAGCCACAATATATATATATATATATATATATATATATATATGTCTTTTTTGTTGTCATGTATAAAATTTACTTTTTTCTAATTTTTATTTTTCAATATACTTTTCTCTTTAAACCTAAATGGAGGAATTCAAATTCTTCATTTTATGGAGTCAAGGTATGGAATGAACGTAAATTATGCCTGTAATCATAGTTTTTAGCATACTTTACCACTGCATGATATTAAAATTATAAAATTGTCCTAATTAAATACTATTTTAATACAAGGTTTTAAACAAGTTGAAAGCAATTTTTGTTGAGGTCGAAACAAAACGAAATATGTCAAAGACAATACATAATGATTTTGTTTTTGTTAGATGAGCGAGAACCGGAGTTTTTTGTCATACATCCGCCGTGGTAGATTCTTCTTGGGTGGTTGTTAGTTTTGTTAGAGATGAAGATAAAGCAATCAACACTTTTCCTTTCGTTTTTTTTTTTTTTTTTTTTTTTTTTTAAACACTCAGTGGGTCTTAAGTGAGTATGTTTGTTACTAAAAAAAATGTTAGCCTCACTATTTTTGTCATTCTCTATTTGTCATTTTTTTTTTTTCATTTAATGTTTGACACGTGAACTCTATTAATATGATATATTATTATTTACATAGAAAATGAGATAATGGAGTTCATGTATTAAATAGTAAATACAAAAATTAACAAAAAAAGTGATAGAAAGAGTGTCGCAAATATTTTTCTTGTTACTAATTATCAGGATGACAAGAAACGATTGAAATCAAGATAATATGGGTATAGGTGAATTATACCTTTATTAGTAGCTTTATATTTATTTTCTCATTAGAAAATAATATGGAATGAACTGAAAGGTAATACAGAAAAAACAACGATTTTATAGTGGTTCGGCAATAATTTTGTGCCTAATCCACTTGTGCATGCACTATGTTCGTTGAGGTGAATACAAACGTTGCCTTTTTCATACAAAAATTTCTAACCCCTTTCCGGGTCTTTGTTCGCTCTATTTATAGGCCTTCTCATGTACTCACACATTCCCGGTTCCCAAGATGGAAGCCAACTTCTGTCCTCGATCCGCGGGAGGGTAGGTGAGTTCTCATGATGAAAGTTTCGAATCGGCGGTGATCCTCCGTCTGCGTCGATTTCCCCGACTCTCTTGACCAACTGTCGGATCAACACTTCCCTCCTCGAGTTGACATGACCCCCCACGGCAGCCCACTTGCAATCTTCTTGGTATCTTGGTTGTAAGAGGTCGAGATAGGTTTCTTCGGCGTCAACTGTCGCATGATGACTCTCGGCGTCAAGGACAATATTACGGTCTTCACCTCGGCGGGAGGCCGATTCAAAGGGGAGTCCTCGTGGCGTGTCGTCCGAGGGAGTGGTCGACTCATATCAAAGGAATGGTCGACCCGCGGACCGTGGTGTAACAATTACCCCTAGGCGGGATGTCGCGGTAGCGCTTCGCGCTACTCGGCGTCGAGGGCGCCCGTGGCAACTTTCTGGCGGGAAGCGATGGCGGCGGCTTGTCGATCTGGCGATCATTGCGGTTGGTTTCTCGGGCGGTGGGTCCGTCGCGTCGATCGTGTCGGTATCACGCTCCCCTCTCGGGTGCCACGTGGCATTGGCGAATGAATCGCGACCGTCGTCCAATGGGTGTCCCTTGGGTTGCCTTGCCCACGACCGTTAGATCGTGTCCCACCATTCCCACCGTTGGATGGAGACTAATAACCTTCTACGGTGAGATTTAGGGGTTCTGGGCCTATTTAAACCCCGAGAGGTGTTAACTTTCGATACGATTGCTCAAGTGCCGTTACTCTGCGGTTTTCACCGGTAGTCTTGCTTCCAGCGTGCTCACTTCTCATTCCATTTCCGGGCTTCCGTCTTCCGGTGACGGTAAGTTCCCATTCTCTCTTCTCTCTGCCATTGCTCTGGTGTAGTTGCGTGCGGAAGCGGAATGGGGGAGGGGAAAGCCCCCACCTGCCGCGGCCCGGTGTACCTTTAGTTGAAGCCGCCACGGGCCACCGGCCCAGGTATTGCTATCTTAATCCTGTCTTGGGCTTGGTTTCCCAAGTTCCGCCCGAGGACATATTCCTCGCGCCTTTGTGCGGCGGCACTGAACCTCTCGACCATTAGGAACAAACCTTTCCTTCATTTGTTTCGGAAGAAATGTCTTCCAAACCAAATTAGGGGGTCGAGGGGTCTCCACGTTCAGTGAGGGATGACCCCACCGAGATGGCAACGCCAAGCTCACCCTCGGTGGAAAGCGGACTCTCCTTCGTGAGGCCGAGGAGTTTCCCAAGGCTCGACTTCGTGCCTCGCATCGGACGGCCGATCCTCCTCCTGAGGACGGGGAGCGGGAGGTCAAGCCGGCCAATCGGAGGATCATGAGTGTGAGGTCACGTCAACGGCCGCCTCTCGGGACTTGCCATGGATGTCAACCTATCCAAGCTAAGGCCCCGAGCTGCGATGTAAAAAGGATATTTATTATTTATTTAATAAAATAGATTATTCATCATTTTATGTGCATATATTTATGAATATTTTATGAATATCAAATAAACTTCCTTGATTATTTATGTAACCTTAAACATGGTATATAAGTGTTATATACGAGAGGATAATGTTTAAGGATAATAATCAAAAGTAATTGTTCATAATGAATTTAATCAAAGTTCAGAATCTTTAATTAAAACATTATTAATACATGTCATTCCCATTTAGAATGGAACGGTGTTATCCGCCTTTATTAATATATGGCGAGATATTGAATGAGTGTATTTCGCATAATGAGATTATGTGGAACATGGACGCAGAACACAATATGAATTTCTAATAATTTCCGTTAAGCATAGAAATTCTAATTGAGTCTACCGATGGTCATATATAGAATGATCTTAATCCCGAGTTCTTAACAAACTCCTATTTATGGATTTATGTCTTTTGATTTACTCGGTATGGATTACGAGACCACGAATCCTATTCCTTGTATTTTGGAGACATAATGAAATAGGTAGTGGGAATGTTATTATACGAGATGGAATCCATTCCTTCTTGAGAAAAGAAGCGGATAAATAATTCTCTTGAGTGTTGATTCGGTACTTGGATTAGTAAGAGCGCTACGGTTCATGAATTTGTTTTATGAATCACTATCCATTAGAGAATCAATGGTACTCAAGGATAAAGATGTAATTGGAGAGGTTAACGGATTCTACCCGACTCTAATTATGAATTATTTATGGAGGATCGATCTATACGCAATGACTATATCAAATGGACACTTCACGCTTTTAGAAGTAATTAATGTCTATAATTCCGAGAGTGCAATTCCAAGTTTATAGTGGAGTAACTATTGAATTAATAGAATTAATTAATTAATTAAAGTGTTTAATTAATTATTAATTTTATTGGAGCTTAGAATTATAGGTCCATTAGTCCCCAGCGTCGTCCTTGTAATTCTACCGCACACAAAAGGGCAAAATGGGAATTTTAGAATTACGAAATTCTAAAATTAAATACTCAAGAATAATTAATTGAGAATTAATTATTATTTAAATAATGAGATTATTTAAATTTGAATTTGAACATATCTAGATTTATCCATTTAAACTTATTTGATAAGTTGTTCAATTTAGAATTCAAATTAATTTAAGTTTGACTTAAATTCAATTTGAATCAATTAAAATTGAACTACTTGGATAATGGATAAAATATCTTCCTTCCTTATCTTATTTAGGTGCCACACACAAAGGGATAAAATCCTAGGGTGGCCGGCCATCAAAGGGATAAGGGGAAGGGATTTTTGTTCCAAAATTCAAAATTGGAGATAAGGATTTGATCCTATTTTGAAGTTTGACTTCTTCTCTTTAAATATGAGATAAATGGAAAATTGTAGGACAATTTTTGAAACACTTTCAGCCCTAGTTTCCCTAGAGGTGGCCGGAATTCTCATATAGCAAAAAAGAGAGTGAAAATTTTTCTCTCCAAAAATTCCACATCGTGCATGCGTTGGTGTTTGTGGAAATTCGAGTGTTTTACAAACCGTTTTGTCTCACGTGTGCCCACACACATCTACGTGGAATCAAGGAATTGACATGGAAGACTTTGGTGTTCTAAACACAAAAGCTTGGAGCTAGGACTGTTCGTGGTCAAAGAAAATCAAGATATCATCCGAGTCGGCTACAAGGTATTTTTTCGGTTAATCCTTGAATCTTATAAATTAATGAGATTAATTTATTGGTGCATAAATTAATATAATCTATAGAGTATCTCAAAATTTTTATGAAAATTTTTGTGATACACGATCCGCTATTCCGCTGCGTTTCCGCCGCCGAATTTGATTCGGCAACCAACATCTTCCGCTAGGGCCGAGGAAGAGGAAGGAGAGACGGGCGCCGAGACGCCGTGGCGCCAAGCTCCGGGTCACCCCCCCTGGCTATCATTCACTCCTCGGGCGTGCTTTGGATCGACTCCCCGGCTAGGAGGCCCAAGGCCGGGGAATCGGGCGCGATCACGAGGGTTGAGGGGTCCTCTTCCCTGGCCCGGCGCCAAGAGAAAGGGAAGGGCGCCGAGGAGGCCCCCGTCCTTTCGGGGCCGGTGGCCGCCGGGTCAAGATCGACGACCCCGAATTCCTCGTTCAGATGTCGTCCCCGCTACCTTCACAACGCCTGCGTCTGCATCCACGCAGTTCACCGCCAATCCAGGCCATCTACTCCCACTTCCATGAGGACTCTGGAATACTTTTAAGGAGCATCCTCGCCGCCGTCTCACCGTGACGCCGGATCTCGTACGTTCTCCGCTCTCCGATTCTCGCCCATCTTTGAAATTTTATCCCATAGACTTAACAAGTCCCTTCTTTCACTTAGTCAGTAGGCTCTTGGTGACCTCCGAACTATGTCGGTGGAGAGTGGATGCAGGCAAGCGCCTCTAAAGACGTCGGCGGAGCTCGGCCAGTATCGCCGGGAGACGGCTCTCCACGAGCCTTGCGATCAAGAAGGCCAAGGTGCTGTCCCTCGGTGAGAGCATCTCAACCGAGAAGGCCTCCAGCTACAAGGAGGGCGCCCAAGATGGGCGCTCTAAGGCCATCGAGGAGTACCTCTCGTCTGCCGAGTGTCGGAAGCGGGAGGAAGAGGTGGCTTCGCGGGCGATCCGGGACTTTATGAAGTCTCCGGATTTTAGCCGCTTGGTCGACGGTCCGCTGGAGCTCTTCAAGGCGTCGCCGGAGCTCGAGCGGATCGTCGAGGGACGCTTGGAGCAATTCAAATCGTCCGAGGCATTCGAGGAATTAGTGACCCAGAGGCTCGACACCTACTAAGACTCAGCTGAGTTTGAGGAGCTCCAGCTGGCCCTCATGAAATCCACTGGTGAGCAGATCCTCGACCGCCCGAAGAAGCGCCCAGGACGCCGGACCCCTTTCCTCGACGACCTGATGCGAAGACGCTGAGTGGTCGAGCCCATCGGGTGGATGGCGACGGGACGGTCCGGGGGGATGCCGACTCAGGAGCAGTCGCGCTGAGGCGCACTGAGGAAGAAGCAGGAAAGGGGAGTAGTTGGTACGAGGTGGCACCGAGGAATTCACGGCTAGTTGAGAAGGAGGAACGGAGGACTTCCAAGCGATTTTATATTTTTATTTTTATCTGTTTTTTGAGTAGGTCGTAAGGCCCGCACAATATTTTATCCAAAGGTTTTGTAACGACCATAAGGTCGAGACCTTATTTATTTATTTTTCTTTATTATGGACCCGCATTACTCCCTATATTGTGTTGTGTGGAAATTTGCTTAGGAAGTTAAAACTTACTAAGTGTAAGCTCGACTACCTTCTTGATTATTGCGCGTCGTAGTTTTCCCAAGTGTCGGCTCGACTGCCTTAACACCCCCTTGCCAGGGTGGAGTCCTTGGAGTCGACGTTGGTGCATCGCAGTAGATAGTAGGACCCGCGGCCGTTTGCTTGTAGAGCGTTGACTATGTAGTCTTATGGTCGACGTATCGACAAGTTTTGATTGACGTATCGACAACTAAAGTTTGTTTATAAAGTAAAAAGTACCAGTCGAAATACCATCTTTTATTTATTCGTGAATCGATTACAAGCCCGGCATTTTATTCTCGAAAACGAAAAATGAGCGAATACAAGTAGGGACTTTGGTTCATCGACCCAGCGCTTTGTCGAAGTTATTGGTAGTAGACCTTCAACCGGTTTGCATTCCAAGTATGCTTGATGCTTCGGGCCGTCAAGCTCTGCCACCGGTATGACCCATTCGCCACGACTTCCATTATTTTGTAGGGCCCCTTCCCAAGTGGGGGCCTAGGGCCCCGGAGTTCTTAGGTTTTGTGTTTAGGGATTACGACATGGAGAACCAGATCTCCCACCCGCGCTTTACCTGACCCGCTTATTGTAGTACCTAGCGGGTCCTGCTTGGTATGCAAGAGCCTTAGTTGTGCGTCTGGCACCGCTCTTCCAAGAGATCGAGCTCTAAGTTCATCAGCTCGCGTTCCTATTTTCTTCGTACCGGTTACCCGGTCGGTCGGAATAGACACCTCGACCGGCAGACCGCCAACCTGTAGGGCCATTGAAAATGGGGTTTCCCGTGGTGGATCTGCTGGTTGTCCGGTAAGCCCATAGCACCTTTGGCAACTCATCGGCCCATTTTCCTTTGTAGGCGTCGAGGCGTCTTTTAAGGGTGACCTTAATAATTTTATTTACGTACCTCGACACGTCCGTTAGGCGGGGGTAGACAACCGAGGAGAAATTCTTATGGATCCCAGAAGCTCACAAAACCATTGGTGTTGTCGTTTATCTAACGCTTCCGTTGTCAGACACGAGAAAGTGCGAGACCCCGAACCGGCATACGATGTTTTTCCATATGAAGTTTGTGCATTTAGCCTCCGTGATGGCTGTTAGTGGCTCAGCCTCCACCCACTTCGTAAAGTAGTCGACTGCGATGATTGCGAATTTGTACCCCCCTGGGGTCTTGTGCAGTGGGCCAATGAGGTCAATCCCCCACTTAGCGAACGGCCAGGGGGATACTATAGACGTAAGGTCCTCTGAGTGTAGTCGAGGGATGTGGGCATACCTCTGGCAGCTCTCACATTTCTTTGCGTATTCCGCTGCGTCTTTTCTAAAAATTTGGGCCATGGTACCCTTGCCGTAATATTTTGTGGGCTAAGGATGGTCCCGCCCGCGTGGTTTCCGCACCCCGGCCATGTACCTCCGATAGGACCCTCTTCGCCCTTCCTCGCTACCGAGGCACCGGAAAGGAAGGTGTCGAAAACCCCCACGGCAGGAGGTTGTCGCGGCATCGTATCTCGTCACCGGGTACTTCATCTTTTTTGGCCCGATGCCCGTCAGAGAGTTCACCGCAGGTACTTGATGATTGGATCCATCCAACCAAGGTTGAGTTCCACCGTGCGACTTCCGGCCGCTTTCTCCGTGGACGGGATTTTCAAAGACTTCCAAAGGGCACCAGTGTAAAAAGGTCGCGATCCCTCGACGTCGCTAGTCTGCCCGCGGCAAGGCGATAAGTATTTTTCTCTCTGGGCACCTACTGTATATCGGGGCAGCGAACTTTTCCAGAGCTTCCTTTAACTTTCTTCGACATGTCGCCATCTTTTCACCCCCGGGTCTGTATTGTGCCTTTACCCGATCTACAATGAGTTGGGAGTCATCAAGATGTCAAGGTTCTCGCCTTTCTTCAGATGCTCCGCTAATCGAGGCCCGAGAGCGTAGCTTCATACCGCTGTCGTTGTTGGACGAATTAAACCCGATGGCCGAGGTGACTTTGTGTCCCTCGGGCGTATGTAACCAGCCCCGCCCTTTGCCATTATCGCTTGAACTACCATCGACGAGAGCTTCCAGCGTGGAGATCGGATCTTCCCGACCTCGGTGGTAAGCCCGTGAACTCATACAAAGTCGGACAATTCTTGACCCTTGATCGCGGTCTGCGGTTTGTAGTCGATGTCGAACCGGCCGAAGCTCTATTGACCACTTGAGGAGCCGACCGAGGCATCGGGCCACGCAACACTTGTCTCGAGGGGGTGATTGGTCAAGACACAGATGTTTGTAAGGCTTGGAAGTAGTGCCGTAACTTTCTTCGGTCACAACGGTAGCAGGGCGAACTTTTCCATCGGGGTACCTCGTCTCTGCGTCGAGGAGGCGCTTGCGTGTTACACCGCAATTGCACCTTTTCTCTTCGCGGATTAACACCGAGCTAACGGCGTGTTCCGAGACCGCCAGGTAAAGGCTCAGCACTTCTCCGGTTATTGGTTTGGACAGCATAGGAGGCTTACCAAGATGTTCCTTTAGCTGATGGAACGCCTATTCGCACTCTTCCGTCCATAGAAACGGCTTGCTTCCTCTCCGAGTATTGAAGAAGGGAACGCACTTATCCGCGGATTTAGAGATAAACCTACTCAGCGCGGCCACACAGCCTGTCAACTTCTGGACCTCCTTGGGCTTCCTCGGCGATGCCATGTCGAGGAGAGCCTAAATCTTTTGCGGATTGGCCTCGATCCCTCGACTGCTCACCATGAAGCCCAAGAACTTCCCCGAAGCGACGCCGAAGGCACACTTCCGAGGGTTCAGCTTCATCCTGTACGTCCTGAGTACACCGAACATTCTTCTCAGGTCTTCCTCGTGGTCTTCAGCTCTCTTGCTCTTTACCAGCATATCGTCGACGTAGACCTCCATTGACCTCCCAATTAGCCCCGCGAACATTTTGTTGACGAGGCGTTGGTATGTCGCTCCAGCATTCTTAAGGCCAAAGGGCATCACCCTGTAGCAGTAGAGCCCTCTGTCTGTGATGACCAGCATATCGTATGCTTTTCGTCGCGGTCGAGCATGGGTATTTGGTTGTACCTAGAATAAACATCCATGAAGCTCAAGAGCTCGTGCCCTACCGTGGCGTCGACCAACTGGTCAATTTTGGGAAACGAAAAGCTGTCCTTGGGACACGCTTTGTTGAGGTCGCTGAAATCGATACACGTCCGCCACTCCCCATTTGGCTTCTTCACCAGGACTGGGTTGGACACCTACTCGGGGTATAGGACTTCTCGGATGAAGTTGTTGCGTGTGAGCTTGTCCACCTCCTTCCGCATGGCTTCGGACCTTTCGGCATTCATTGGTCGACGCTTTTGCCTCCTCGGTGGGAACTTCTCGTCGATGTTCAGCCGGTGGCACATGACGTCGGGGCTTATCCCTTCCATGTCCTCGTGTGTCGGGCGAACACGTGAGATTTCCCTTAAAAATTAAGCCGATTTTCCCGATTACGGGCTTCCGGATCGAGCCAACCCTCGAGGGTTCTGGTTGGGTCAGCCCGTCGGGGGACCTCGACTAGTTCCTCGATCGGTCCTGCACCGGCCTCTTGGGAATCTTGGATCTAAGTCGAGTCCATCTACCCTGGTTTCAACCATACGTTGGCTCTCTCACTCACAGAGTCGGTTCGCCGTAGTGGCGTATCGTCTCGGTAAGTGAGCCTCGACTCATACTGGTTCCTAAAGCTTTCTGGATCCCGCTCGCGTGGGGAACTTCATTGTCGATGATAAATGGATGTCACCGCCGTAAAGCCCTCAAGGTCGGGCGATCCTATGACGCGTTATATTGGTCGCCTCCTTCACTACGGGGAATTTCGACATCACGGTCTGGGTGTGCGGTCGGTCCCCAATGGTCATGGGTAGCTCAATGGCTCCTTCGGATAGCCTTTGTCTCCCCCGTGAATCCATACAATGGTTGGGCAATTGCTCGAGCCTTGAGCGGGAATCCCCATCTTGTCGAGGCGGTCGGGCGTGAGAATGTCTCACGGAGCTGCCGTTGTCAACTGAGATCCGGCATACCCGTATGATTGCCTATGAACGGATGGGGGCATCTTGTCCGGGTCACTCCTTCCATCATATAGCGGAATGGGGGGCGACTTGTACTGTCTAGGAGAGGGACTCGGATGATATTCTCTCGTGAGCGGATGGTGCGTGGGGCGTGTACATCCTTGCGTCGACATTTCTTTGCCTCGGCCACCTTCTCCACAACCTGCCGGTTGTTCAAGAGCTCCCCATCTACTTCGGCCTGGCCATCTTCGCCAGGGCCTTATTCTCCCATGCGACTTCTTCCCTCGCCAGCCTGGCCGAAGTCTTTGCCCGATCTCCCTGCAAGCGTGGATTCCACAGGACGGGTTTCCTTATGTGCATCTTGAGGCGGTGGGAAAGCGCACCTCTGTTATCCACAAGAGGGCGCTGCTGCCCCTCCCGCCGCTCTTCTTCGTCGCACCTGCTTCCTGGATTCACCGTGGCTGGTCACCAATTCCTTGGTTTCCCCGGCGCTTCACCGACCGGCCAAGGCCCTCGAGCGGGCGGCATTGGGTTCCGCCCCAGGTCTTGTCCGGCAAGGGTCAGAGCCATTCTTTTCCACGATCGAAGGCGGTAGCGACCCGCTTTTGGAGCTGGTCGATGCGGGTCCGGGGTTTTCTGATCGGTGGAAGTTGTCGGCGAAGTCCCGCGGCGGAATCCTGACGGCCCGGCCTGGGCTGGTTAGTGTTTGTGGGCGATTTCTAGGGACGATGATGTTGGTCTCGGTCATATAAGACTAACTTCAAAGCCGAGTTACTACGGGCTCCCGCCCTCCTTCTAGCGCCAATTGTTGACGGTGTTTTTCCGACAACTCGTTATAATCTCTCTTAATCACTCGCGATTATGCTAAACACGGGATAATGGAATGAACTGAAAGGTATACACTACAAGAAAAGATGTATTTATTGACGCTAATAATTTTTAACGCTTTTATGTCGTCAGAAATATTCACACTTATCGACGCTATTTTAAAAAGTTAGCGTCGGTAAGTTTATTTGGTCCTTTGCCAGAAGGATTTCATTGACTAGAAACTTCCCGACGCCTATAAACGTGAAGAAGTTTTTAGGAATTAATGAGAACTTTTTTTGAGAATTGAGAGTTAATTTTCCGACGCTATGTAGGCGTCGGGAAGTTTTGAAAATTAATTTTGCCACGCCATGTAGCGTGAGTAAGTTTTTTGAGATTTAGAATATAACTTTCCGACGCTATGTAGGCGTCGAAAAGTTTTAAAGAATTACATCTTATAACATCGGGAAGATTTTTAAAATTAGGAGTTAATTTTCCGACGCTTTGTAGGCGTCGGAGAGTTTTAAGAAATTAAATTTATGACGCCAGCTAGATATGTAATTTTCAAAAAATTCTTAATGCGCAAGGGCATCAGGAAATTGTTTTTTTAAAGTAAGATTTTATATTATGCTTTTTAGGGATATTTCCTCTGTTTCTTAAATGAGATTTCATATTCGTTTCTAATAAAGCAAATAAACAAAAAAAGAAACGACATGTTTTGTTGTTAGCGTGAACAAATGCCTTATTAAAAAGATATGTCGTATTATATATTTATTAAAAAGAGATGTTAAATATTTATTTACATGAACGAATATACATATATATTTATTAAACGACGTGTGGTATTAAAAAGAAGTTTTGCTTATTTCGTTGAAAAAAAAAGGAGGGAAAGTCATATTACTCTACGTACTCGAGCGGTTTTAAGCTCCATAACTTCTCAGAAGTTTTGCCTCCACTTACTCACCATAACCCCTCTTTCTCACTCCCACCTCTTCTTATTCACCCATTCTCTGCAATTAAATTCTCTTCCTTTCTTCCTCACACCCACCGGTTCTTTGACACCGCTGCCGTCTTCTTCACACCCACCGGTTCTTTGCCGCCGCTCTCGCCATCAGACAAGCACTCACAGTCATCAACTCGAGGAAATAAGGTAACAATAAGCAACAAAGTAGTACGCCTAAGGTCAGAGATGTTGTAGAGACTTCCACATTACATGAATGTCAAGTTAGGAGAGAAGATTGATAATTATATACTAAAGTGGAAATGGGACTGTTTCTCCTCCCTTTTGCTTGTGTAAAAATAATTGGATCCCATACGATGCATACTAGGTGTTTGTTAAAATGTTTGTCTTTACGTTCATCTCAAAACACTAAGTGTTCATTGTTTTAGGATGTTCTAACTATTATATTCGGATCCTAAGTAGGAAATATAGAATTTGGGGCCCTTAGGAATTTGGGGCCGAACAAGAAATTGGAAATGGTGGTGAGAAGTTCTTTGTTGTGGCTGGCTACAACATGCGTATGATTATCATTAGCTTATTTAAAATATAACAATATGTACAACATGAATACATAAAGATGAATGTACTTGTTAGACGTACAGAGCTGATAACTTATCATTTTCTGTTTTTTTTTTTTTTTTTTTTTTTGAATAAAATGTTGGCTCTTAGAGATTTGCAAACCCATCAATCTTCAGATGCAATATCAAACGGCGATACACATCATGTTCCTCTCACAGAAGAAGACATTGTTCAAAGTGTTCGGAAGCCTCGTTCGGGATATATCCGAGGGAGGGGAAAAATTTTGAAAGGATCTTCTAGTTCTTCTGGTGCACAAAGTGAGAATGACGAAGTAGTGGTGGAGTTGAAGATCAAACTTGCATCATATGAGAACAATCTTGATGCATGTACATCATTTATTCAACAATTAACCTCTCAACTGAACATGCAATTTCCTGGCAGCTCAATTTGATCCAAGAACCACCTTTTCTCTACCTTTGCCACCACAACACCCTTCGCAGGATGATGATGACGACGATGACGCTTATCGTCCCGTGATCTCGAGAGATCCATGTTATTAGACTTACAGTTTAAACCTTTTAAGTTCACGTATAAATTTATATTATAAATTTTTACTTTTCGATATTGATAATATGCTTGAAACTATTATGTATGTTTTTTTTATCATTAGTTAATATGAGCTCTTAAATTTATGTTATTATTATTTTTGTAATTTATTAATTTTATATTTAAAAATAATAATATAATTTAATAAATAAATTCAAAATAATAATGCAATATAAATTTATGCTAAAAATAATTAAAAAAACACGGTTTCTTAAAAAATAAAGAAGTTGTCGACGATTAGGTGTAGGTAATTTTAATTTTGAGGATATTTTGTTGATGCTTTGATGGTGTGAGGAATTTTATCTTTTGAAACTTGCCGACGATAATGGCGTCGATGAAATTTCCTTAAAAATACAGGGGAACAAGTAACTTGATTTGACGCTATTTTGGCGTCGAAACTTCTAATCAACTTAGCGGCGCGTTGACTACGCCACTAAGTGCACTTAGCTACGCTTTGTTAGCAACGCCTTTAGTGACGTTGTAGTGGCGTTAGAAAAGTAATTTACCGACGCCTTCCAATACTTACCAACGCAATTAATGCGTCAAAAATCACACTTTTTCTAGTAGTGGTAATACAGAAGAAACAACTATTTTATAGTGGTTCGGCAATAATTTTGTGCCTAATCCACTTGTGCATGCACTATGTTCGTTGAGGTGAATACAAACGTTGCCTTTTTCATACAAAAATCTCTAACCCCTTTCTGGGTCTTTGTTCGCTCTATTTATAGGCCTTCTCACGTACTCACACATTCCGGTTCCCCAAGATGGAAGCCAACCGTCCTCGATCCGCGGGAGGGTGGGTGAGTTCTCATGATGAAAGTTTTCGGAAATGGTGATCCTGCATGCGCGTCCGATTTCTGACCGCGTCACCGCTTGTCGGATCAACACTTCCCTCCTCGAGTTGACATGACCGCTGGCAGGCCCACTTGCAATCTTCCTCGATATCTTGGTTGTAAGAGGTCGTGACAGTTTCTTCGACGTCAACTGTCGCATGATGACTCTCGGCGTCAAGGACAATATTACACGGTCTTTCCCTCGACGCCGGAGACTGATTCCAAAGGGGAGTCCTCAGCGCGTGTCGTCCGAGGGAGTGGTCGACTCATATCAAAAGGGAATGGACAGACCGTGGTGTAACAAATATTCATCGTTATCGTTTTACATGAATGGTCGGCGACTTGTTGAACAGTCGGCGTCATTGGTACTTTTGTAATTTTAAACAACCGTCGCTTCGAGGGATCGTCGTTTGTTCCTCCCTCTCGACTTAGGATTTTAACTCAGCTCCTTATCTTTTTTCTTTTAACACCAGAACAATGGCAAACTTACCCATCGAGAGGGTCCGTCCGTCAATAAGACTCGACTCCCCTTTTTGGGGCGGAGATCTCAACAACGAACAAATGCGACAGATGAATAATTAGACACGTGTCTCGTGATGAATCTGCAGCAAGCATGGAAAATAATAGTAATCCATGTGAACTCGACAGAAAGAAAACGAGAGAGAGAATCTTCTCCTGATGACAAATTAATTGGTTACTTCAATATTTACATTTTAGTCATAACATGTTAACGTGATAGTTGTAATAAATTAGATATTTAATAGAAAAAATTGATTATAATTAATGAGATTATATTTTTACCATGTCACACTGTTAAATTTTTATATTTGTTAAATAAGTACTATCATGAAAATGTGACCGATTTCCATATATATATATATATATAATAGGATTTCTTACTATCCTTTCAATAGTACTAAATTATTATGTAACATATACAATTTAAAGTGTAACATAACTTTCATGTTATGTAACTCTTATGTAAAGCATGTATAAAATTGAAAAATTTAGGTATCTAAAACACATTTCTAACATTAACGCTGCAATATTCAACAAACGTGATGTCACATTTTTACTTCTATATATTACGTTACACTATCCGGCGGCAGATTGTAAACAAAATCTAAGTATAAAACAAAACATACAGATGTAACGGATGAATGATATTTTAACACATATGTTTGAATAAAACAAAACATACAGATGAAAAGGGTGAGTGATATTTTGCCACATATGTTTGTTCATGACTTCTGCAAGCATATAAAGCTGCTAGTACTGCTTTGCGAATATATATATATATATTTATATATATATAGAGAGAGAGAGAGAGCTGAGTGATAAAGAGCGCAGATACATAGAGCCGATTAGAACTCATTTTAAAATAATTTTATTTTTTATATGAAAATGAAAATGAAAATATTTTTAACTTCATAAAGAAATATTTTTAAAAATGTGTTTAGTAATTTTATTAAAAGATTATTTTTAGTGTAAAAAACTTAGTAATGTCTCTCTTTCTCTCTCTCTGCTCGAGAGAGGAGAAAACAAAAACGAAAAATGAAAAATGACTAAAAGTCATTTTTTATTTCTCTCATTTTAAACTAAACTAAAAAATCATTTTCATTTTCATGTTTTGTCTTTATTACGTCAAACACCATTTTAAAAACATTTTTCTTTTTTTTCCGAAAAACATAAAATATAAAAACGAGATTAATTCTAAACACGGCCATAAGATCACGTTTTCTTGAGGAAAAAACTAAAGTTTGCGCAACAAAAGCACGTTTTTTAATTGCTATCAATGGTGGAACCCAAATTTTCCCGATTATTGCCCGAATTCTTTTGACCGTTAGCCCAAATTTTGCCTAATGCCCGAAAATATCTGAATTCTTTTAACCATTAGCCTGAATCTTGACCCCAACGGATCTTTCTGCCCGAACCTGACTACCGCTTGATTTTTGGGCAAAAATTCAAACCCCAACAACTAACTTTTTAACCATTGCCCGACTGCCTGATTTTTTTGCTTGAACCGACCTGATTGCCCAAAATTTACTAACCGTTGGACCCGAAAGTTTGGAGGAAATTTTTTTTTTTTTTCAAGCCAAAGAAAGTGAATAAGATATATATATATATATATATATATATATATATACACACACACACACACACACACACACGAAAAAAAAAAGTGAATAAGCTTGTGAAAATCTTCTCCTAAAAAAAAAATCATCCCATTTAACCATTACGTACTATTTTCATTATACTTGTATGGCATTACTAGTGTCGTACCTCTCAATTATGTCCTCGCTTTGTTTACGACTAATTGGCATCTTGTTAGTCATTTGCGATTAGTAAGCATTGTGTGCTATTTTGTGACTTGTATGGCATTACTATTTCCTTACCTTGTATGCTTTCACTTTTTTCTCGTCTACAACACATTTCATTATGCTATGATTTAGTTCCCCTTTCATCAATACATTTGATTTTACCGCTTCGCATGGGCTACAGTTTCTCCTTCACATTTCAATCTAATCATGATTACGCTAACAAATGTTACAGATGATTTGGTCTCACTAACGATTAATAGAAATTATTTTTTAGACAAACATTACTCGAATGCGACAAATTAAAGTTTTGCATTCTTAATTTTAACTTAATTAATTGTCGCACGGTTTCCTCACTACTTTTGTGTTAGCAATACAATGATACTGACCTACATTATAACCACAAGCATCGAGATCTAATTATCCTCCAAAATTTAATTCCAGGAAGAAAAACAAGACCATCCACGTGTTAACATAATGCATTCGTTTGGTAAAGAACACCTTTAAATTGCACGTTCAACACTCAAACTCTTTCTTTAAAATCACACTGAACGTTATTATTTAAAAAAAAAAAAAGAACAAAAGGGGGGAATTTGCTAGAGTTCTCAAATTCATGGTAAGCATATGTCAAAGAATTAAGTTTGGGAGGCATTTCGGAAGGTAGCCTATAACTCAGGGTTAAACCCACAATTTATCCTAACTAATAACACCAGTTTTGGGGATTTTTAAATTACTTTTCTGCCCATGAAATGTCGCCTTCGACACAGATATACCTCTTTATTTTCATAATTGCCACCTAAACAGTGGCGCATCCACCGGTATTAGTCTGTTTTGCTTGGCTGGCTATTCGCTGTCTTCCAACTTGCAAGCTGCAATTGTCTAATCAAAATTTGTTCCTCCTCTCCTCCTGCGCGACGTGTGGAAGAAACGATTGGCCGAGCAGACCCTAGTCTTTAATTCCCTTTATTTCGTAAATTTATGTTTAAAATTTAAATTTTATTATAATAAAAAATTCTCAAAAATAATAATATTTAATTTTTTTATTATAATAAAAAATTATCACATAACATCATATTTTAATTTAAATTAAAAATTTAAATTAACGAACTAAATAAATTCTTTTATAAACACAAAATAAATATACAGTACTACAATTGACGAAATATGAACAAAATAATTACTATTCTTCCACAACATAATTACTATAGTCTGCAGTAGGGTACGTTATCATAATAGTCCTGTCTGGTACAGCGCCATGCACAAGGACTTACTTCATATGTGGTAATTACAAAATCGCCATGCACAAGCACGTTTTTTAGTTGCTATAAAGGGTCGCGTGAAGTACGTGGATCATGTCGGTCATTGACATATTACTTTAATTTACACATATTACAAGGCTGTTCCTCGATGGTGGGTGCAAAACGTGTATCTCGAGGAACGCAGGATCCAATGTTCAATAAATGAGATTGTTCTATTACAATTTAACGAACGTACAAACTACGTGTAAGTATAAACACACGTTTAATTTATAAATTAAAATTATGAAATTAAAATTATTTTTAATTTATATATATTTTTTATAGAAGAAAATATTTTAATGAATCATGAATTATAAAAATACAAGATTTAGAGTTATATAGAACAACATGAAAAATAGTTTTATAGTTTTTTTTTTTAAATAATTAAGATATATTGGTCTTTCATATATTCTCATACAACAATGTATATCAGTGCACATGTCAATATAAAAAATATAAATATCAGCAGAGTGGATAG
Organism: Morus alba; assembly: GCA_012066045.3. Classification (NCBI taxonomy): domain Eukaryota; kingdom Viridiplantae; phylum Streptophyta; class Magnoliopsida; order Rosales; family Moraceae; genus Morus; species Morus alba. Next base: position 7,889,415 of record CP050225.2, on the reverse strand, counting down.
ACTAGACTATGGTCATCTTTAAAGCGTTGAAATAAATAACAATCTCATCTTACTACCGCCATGATATACATATTTAAGGAAAAACTATACATGTTAGTTTCTAAAGTTTGCCCATAGTGATAGTTTGATACTTGAACTTTTAATTTTGATAAATTAGTTCTGAGCTTTTTTTGTTTGTCGTATTTGATATCTGATACTAAATTCACAAACAATTTCTGAAATTTAATAACGGAAATCATGTATCTAGTGTGATAATTTGAGATTTTACGAAGTAACTACGTTATATAGAAAATGTTCTCTGCACTAGTGTTAAAACTCGTTGAGAAAAAGAACATTTCAAACTTAATATAACTATTTATTAAATTTCTAACGTACGAAGATTATACGATTACATTTACATCTCGCCTCTCTTTTAGGCAAGGTTGGGGACGTGATCTCGTATTCCTTAACCCCATGAATCCTGTTACCATTTAATAGCGCAACACCTAACGAACTCAATTTCTTGTCAAAGTAAAGAAAATTTAAAAGAATATATTTCTCAGACCATTAACTTAAATATATATATATATATTTATCAAAAGAGTAACTTTATCACCCCAGAAGCGTATCGCCCACTTCCTATATACAATTTGGCCTGAAGTAATTATGCACAAAGGTTTTTGTAGCTAGATGCATGCCCACGAATATTAATATAATCTTTTATCATTTTTATTTCTTGACACCATGATATGATCACTCGGCTGAGATGTTTGTGCTTTGTAACATCCTCACTCAGGTGTTGCTTCCTAGTATGGCTGAGATCTTTTATCATTTTTATTTCTTTTATCGTTTGACTGCCAAATCAGCGGTCTAAGCACGTGGAAATACGATCCGCAAGTTGATCGTAGAAATGGCACGATTACTAGCCACATTAGATCAACCACTTAGTTTTACTGAACAAAGAAATTTGCAACGTTATATTAAAATTGTACATAATCCTAATGCACAATTTTTTTTCTAGAACTACTCTTAGGAAAGATGCATTCAAATTATATAAACAAGAAAATGAAGCATTAATCAACCTTCTACACTCTACTAGTGGTTGCGATGCGTTAACGGTGAATATTTGGTCCGCCGTTCCCAACAAAGATTATTTAGCTGTAAACGAACATTATTATAAAGGTTTTGATTTGGATAAGAGAATCTTAGGTTTTAAATGTGGTATAGGATCACATACTGCCAATTTAATATATAACACAATTTTATCTGTCATTGATAAATATAGTTTAAGAGATAGAATAATGGCCATACATTAGATAATGCAATTGTAAATACTAAAGCAATAGAACTTTTTGAAAATGATTTAAGTTTATTCGGTAATAATGATATATTTCACCAACGATGTACATGTCATATAATTAATTTAAAAGTAAAATCCAGTTTAAAATCAATGTCAGGTCATATTAAAAGAATTAAAGATAACATTGCTTGGATTCAAGGCAGTAATCAAAGAGTACAAGATTGGTTTAGATTTCTACAAGCATGTAATCAAAATCCTAGAGCATTAGCCTTAGATATGTCATAAGATGGAACTCCACTTATATAATGCTTGAACAATGCATCCCCTATAAAGATGCTATAACAAATTATGTTAGTGCAAAATTAGGAGCAGGATTTATAGATGAAACTGATTGGCAAATTACCGAACTCTTGTATAACTTTTTAGGTAGATTTCATGAAGTTATCTTAAAGCTTAATAGAACTTATTACCCAACATCACCATTAGCATTAGGAGAACTTTTAAGAATGTCTATTTTATTTAGTGAATTTAGGACGCACGTGGTTTTAGGAGTTCCTATCGCCTCTATGGAAAAGAAGTTTAAAAAATATTGGTCTAAATTACCCATGTTGTATGGTTTCGGTGTTGTTTTTGACCCTACATTAAAATAAGAAGGTTTAGAAAGTGGATTAGATAACTTAGGTGAATTTTTAGCTATCAACACTACTGACCATTTTCCTATTATAAAGGAAAAAATATTTTCTCTCTATATCTCTTACGAAAGTAGGTTTAGAAACACACCTCGTGTAGAAGAACCGCAGCAACGAGACGACAAGCTGCATTTATTCTTGAATGTTTTCGGGTTGTCTAAGAAGAAGAAGAAGACGACGACGACTTAAGGTCAAGAAGAATCTAGGAGTGGATCTTCATCAAGAGGTGGTGGCAACAGCGGCGGATTCAATGAGTTAATGGCGTACTTGAGTGAGGGCTTAGTTGTAGACAGTAGTGAAATGTTTGATTTGGTTGAGTGGTGGAGAGCATGAGCATTAACTTGGCCGATCCTAACACGACTGGCAATGGATATTTTTCGATCCCGGTCTCCACTGTTGCAACCGAACAAGCATTCAGTACAATCGGCCGAACACTTGAAGAACGAAGAAACGCATTGCAACAGGATATTGTTGACGCTTTGGTGTGCATCAAGGATTGGGATCGTTCTGACCAACGCTTACATGATACAATCTCACCGGCAAGCCAAGAATGGATTGACGAATTTAATAGATTAACTTTTAATTTTCAAGACGATCATTCTGCTTCAAATTAAATTTTATTATTGTAATTTGTAAATATTTATTTACTTTATAATTTCTAATTTGTATCGTGTTATTGTAAACTTGTATAGACTAATTTGTAAGTTCATCAAATTTGTAGTTCGTCCCACAATGTTTACATTCTTTTTTTCCTTACTAAGTCTTTATCCCAATTGGGTTTTTTTTTTTGTAAGATTTTTTAACAAGACAATTATGAATATCGTACTCACGATAGTCTAGTCTAAGCTTACCACCCACAAGAGAACAATATCATCTTACAACCACCCGATATACATATTGAAGGAAAAAAAACCATACATTTTAGTTTCTAAAGTTTATGCATTCTAATAGTTTGATACTTGAACTTTTAATTCTGATAAATTAGTTTTGAGCTTTTTTTGTTTGGCCTATTTGATATCTCATACTAAATTCACAAAAAAAACAACAATAACAAGCCTTAATCCCAACTTAATTGGGGTGGGCTATATGGATACTAAATTTACAAACAATTTCTGAAATTTAATAACGGAAATCATGTATCTAGTGTCATAATTTGAGATTTTACAAAGTACTAACGTTATATAGAAAATGATCTCTGCACTAGTGTTAAAACTCGTTGAGAAAAAGAACATTTCAAGCTTAATAAAACTATTTTTGCTAAATTTCTAACGTACGGAGATTATACGATTACATCTCGCCTCTCTATAAGGAGGGTTGGGAACGTGATCTCGTACCATTAACTTAAATATTTAATAGCGCAACACCTAACAAACTCAATTTCTTGTCAAAGTAAAGAAACTTTTAAAAAAATATTTCTCAGACCATTAACTTAAATATATATATATATTTATCAAAAGAGTAACTTTATCACCCCAGAAAAGGGACAAACATATTTCACACCTGACCAAGAGTTTCTAGTTGATCTCCATACATTCACAATGCGCTTCTCAAAGAATTACTTTAATTTTATAGCATTTTTTATAACTCTCCTAAAACGCTATATTTTCTTAGGACCTATAATAGCGTCCGCTGTCCTAGCGCTCTAAAAAGCGCTATTAATAGTGATTAATAGCGTTTTTCGTCAATTACGAAAGGCTTTTTGTGGTGTAGTAAACATATTTCACATACATCTCTCTTTCTCAATGCGCTTCTCATAGAATTACAAAAACGCATCGCCAACTTCCTATATACAATTTGGCCTGAACTAATTATGCACTAAGCTTTTTGTAGCTAGATGAACAACTCTAACTAATTTGAGCGCTGTAGAATTAATATTATTCCGTCTTCAGGTACTTATACAATAAAGTATGTATTTCTGGCTCCCATATGTTAAGTAGTCATGTTTTTAACTTGTTAAATTATTATATCTTCCTTGTTTGGTTTTGTGTTTTTATGTTATGAAATAATCATGGACACCTAAGTCAACCATAAATAGATCATATTATTCATATCCACTGCTACGTAGTAGTATTATAATTTATTAAATTAAACTTTTCCTTCTAGCTGCTTATTTAAAAAAAAAAAAAAGAAAAAAAATCCTTCAAGCTAAAAAGAGAAAAAATAGAAAGAAAAGTGTGTGTATATACTATGCTATATGCCCCCGACTTATTCAAACATGAATGATAATAACAGTGAAACTAACATTACTAATATTCTATATTTTTTTTTTTTTGCAATAAAGGATATAATAATAATATTTCATTTCCTTAAGAAAATAAGCTAGGGATACTGGCTGTCATTTGAATTTTTTTTTTCTTATAAAATATTTGTTAAGGGTTAGGGCCACAACAAATTAATAACAACAATAATGACATAGGCTTCATTTGGGTTTGATTTTGAACCAGTCAAAAGTACTTTTTTAATAAGTTTTGGATTTATTTGTGTTTGGTAAAAAGAGTAAAAAGTGCTTCTGAAAGAATTTTTGAATTATGGGATGCCAAAATCAGAAGCAGCCTTTAGGCTGCTTCTGATTCTAGATTGTGCGGCAATCTAATTTGCCTTTTAATGAAATTTTTGTTATGACCATATTACCCCTGTTGAATTAGAAAAATCCCAAACCAAATTTTTCCAGATCTCTCGAAGAGTCTTTCTTCTTTCTCGAGTTCTCTGGCGTGCTCTCTCTCTTCCTCCATTTCTCCTCTCTCTCTCTTTGCTGTCTCAGTCTCCTCTGTGCTCCTCAGGGTTTCAGGAGGCCCATGCAATTGAAGTTTTGGTGGAATCTCTCTCTCATTTCTCTGTCAAACAGGTCTGTGGTGGTTAGGGTTTTATGATCTCATCGTGCGATTGTGGGATTGCTGGTTGGAGCTCTTCAAATCAAGACTATTGCCTCTGTAAGTACTCGATTGATCTTCTTTCGTCTCGATTGGTTATGTTTTCACGGAAATTTTTTGCTCTGGATTTGTTTCTCTCAATTTCGAAAGAGTTTTCTTGTGAAGTTTATTTGGTGTTTGCTTCGATTCTGGCTTAGTTTGATAGTCTGTAAGTGCTTGTGGGCTATGTTTTTTCATGTTTAATCTGGGTGTTTTTGAGAAATGATTTTCGTTAGAGATGGAAGGGAAGCCATGGAAAACAAGTTCTAGAAGGGAAAAACAGACTTTTTTTTTTTGCTATACATGGAAAAACAGATGCCTGCTATTTATATGATTAGGAATTGTAAATTCATTGGGTAATGCATAAATTTTGCATGAATATTGCATTTGCATCCATGCTTTCATTTTTTCGGAATTCCTTTTTGCTGTTAGTAGAAAACTATCCATTTAGAGAGCGATTCCTTTTTGCTGGTAGAATGCTAAGGTAGTTGGGTATGTTTGATTAAATTTTCATGTACTAAGACCATTGCAGCTCATTTTTATTAATCTACTAGATGTTTCTAAAATTTGGAAATGAACAGTTAATGGAGGTTTTGTATGGTGATTGCCTTTTGAAATGATTAAGAGTAGTCGGAAGAACACTTGTGTTGGGGCCGGGATGGTGGGGGACAAAAAAGATGTGCTTTATTTTTATTTTTTTTCCCTTGGATTCTAGGCCTCTAGTTTGAAATTGATGGAAATTTGCTCTCATGTGGATGTTGGCCATTGTTGAATATATGGACGACATGTATACTTACTAACTATCTCACAATTATGTGCATATATATATATATATATATAATTTTATTTTTAGATATATACGTGATATGTGATAGATAACAAAATATCCCATGTACACCCTCCTTTTGTAAGCTTATGAGTCAGTCTTAAAATATAAGAAAAAGCTAATTCTTATCCAAGGCAATCTATTACTTGCTTAGATTTACCATGGCCCAGTAATATTTGGCTGCCTCCTCCAAATGAGTAAGATAAAAATTATAACATCTGCCAGACTTTCAGTTAGTATTTCCCAAATGGAGGGTGTTATACCACAAAGTAAAGCAATATATGGGACTCTAAGACTGTAGATTGTTTTGTGACTTGTGCATCAAAGAGGCAGAAGATGGACACCGTCCCTCAAATGGATTTTCTAATCTTAAGTGCATTCAATGAGTTTAAAGTTAGATGTTCTTCATGTCATTAGATGTTAATCATATCATTCTCTTACACAAACTGATTTGTTTATGTGCATGTAACTGAAGGCCTATGTCAAACAAGAATAAAGAAATCTTTTAGACCTTGTGGATTCTAGTCTTGGTTCAAACTACTCCAAAAAGGAGGCTCTAATAATGCCACTACAAGAAATTGTATTTTTTGTTACCAAAAATTTGGTAACTAAAAGTCCTATTTTTGGCAGCAAAATGTTTTTGTTACCAAAAAAATTTGGTAGCAAAAAGTGGGTCGAAAAGTATTAGTTACCAAATTTTTGGTAGCAAATAGTTTTTGCTACCAAAAATTTTTTTGGTAACAAAATGTATTTGGTAGCAAAATGTATAATATTTGGGGACCAAAAATTTCGGTAGCAAAAGGTTTTTGGTAGTAAAAAGTGTGAGCTTTCTCCTACCAAAAATTTTGGTAGCAAAATATATTTGGTAGCAAAAAGCGTGACCTTTCTGCTACCAAATATATTTGGTAGCAAAACGTGTGAGGTTTTTGCTACCAAAATTTCGGTAATAAAAAGTTTTTGGTAGCAAAAAGTGTGAGCTTTCTGCTACCAAAATTTTAGTAGCAAATCTATTTGGTAGCAAAAGGGATGAGGATTTTGCTACCAAAATTTTGGTAGCAAAAGGTATTTGGTAGCAAAAAGTGCGAGCTTTCTGCTACCAAAATTTTGGTAGCCAAATATATTTGGTAGCAAAAGGCGTGAACTTTCTGCTACCAAAATTTTGGTAGCAAAATATATTTGGTAGCAAAAAGTATGAACTTTCTGCTACCAAAATTTTGGTAACAAAATATATTTGGTAGCAAAAAGAATCAAGTACCAAATATCTAGTAGCAAATAGACAGATTTATGTACCTGTATTTTTTGAAACAATATATATAAATAAAATACCAAATATTAATTAAAAAATCTCTAAATATTTCAATACATATTAGAATCCAAACAAAATACTAAAATAGTCATACTTAAATAAACCCAAGCATTTATGTAAATATTGTACTAATAAAATCTTAACATTACAAAAATGAAATGCTCTAACAAATTGAGGTCGGTGGTGGTGGTGGTGGTGGCGGAGGATCTTGTATTCTTGAGACGGAAGATCCAGGATGATCGGACGGCGGATTCATTTGTTGAAGTAACTTTTGAATAAGCTCTTGTTGTTGCTTCATTAGGATTTCCATATCCGACATACGACGTTTATTTTCTTGAATTTCATTTCGAAGTTTTTCATATCCTAAACCTCTAGATTTGCGACCTTGTGGCGCTTGTCTTTGTACAGGACCTATGCCACGCTTGAAACCATATTTTTCATACTTCTTACTTGCTAAAACTTGAGAGTAAATTTCCTCCTCTGCATCAGAGTCAAGTTCTGACCCATCTAGTGCTTCACTTAAACGAGCATCACGAATCTTGATCATTTGTTTCTGCATTAGACAAAGTGTTATAAACTTTCAAATTAGAGTCAAAAAAATATAAAATCAAACAAAATGATAAAGTGTTTAGTTATTTTTACATAATCTTCTTTTGCTCTCTCCGTTGTCCATCCCTGTGATTCGCTCCAATGAGTGTTCTTGAAGACCTCAAAATACCTTCCCGAAGCATTTGAGTCAGAACTTGAATGTGTGTTCTACATAGAAATCATTATTTGTTAGTTAGTTAAAAAGAAAAAGAAATTATGGTTTCAAGTTGTAGTATACTTAAGTGAGTGCAAGTTAATTACATGAACTTCCTCCAAATGTTGAACTATAGATCTTGAGCCACCCAAATAACCCCGCTAGTTGTTTAGAAGGATTTTCCATGAAGAACTTGTGCTTTTTTTTCTATATTAATGAAAAAGAAACATTTAAATGCATTAAAATATAATAGAAATTTCAACATCATCTCCCCTATAATTTCAATTAAACCAGAAAATCCAAAACCACATATATTGGCTCAACTTGCATACCTAAAACCACATTCTCAAACAAACATCTCATAATACAGTTAAGTTGTTCATTTTACCTGCCATTGATCATCACCAAAGCAATTGGTGCACATCCACTCCCAATCATCTGGTTTAATGTATTGATTCGGTAAATGTTGCAATGGATCATTTCCTTCCTCAATCATGGCCTAATATTTTTGGTGGCACCTATATCGATAACCTTTAAAGCGCTCATAGAAATATTGATGTACAATATCTTTCAGTTGTGAATGCGCTTAAAAATCTAAATCAAATAGATCCTGAAGAAAAAAAAAGTTGGTAAATTTGTTCTTATATAAGTGCAATCATTATAAAGAATAAGTTACAATAGAAAATTTTACCTTCAATCGTCTTATGCATTCATTCTGTTCATTTTCAGGAATCTTACCCCAACCACTATACTTTAATGGAGCATGATGGCGAACTATAGAGCCAATTTTGCTCGCAAATTGGCCCGCATGCTCCCCGTAAACTCGGAGCTCAGATTCTCTAAATTGTACTTGAAGCTTTCCTTTCTTGGACACTAAGTTGTTAATTCCTTGACATGTAGTTGGTCCTCGAACATTTGTTGACCATGCTGTTTACAAAGGAGGTTAAATGTAGAATATTGTAAAAAAAAAAAAAAAAAAACTCAATTAAAAATAATTATTATGATCTGACGTGTATTTTCAATACGTAGAATCTCTCGGAGATTGATCTTCGTGTAATTGTTGAAAATCTTGCGATGGCTCATTATCTGCTCGCGAAGATGTGGATGAGCCTAATGTGCCTAAAGATGCCATTGAAGGAGTCCGGGGAGATGCGTCAACATCCGGCAGAGATGGCGCGAATTTGGATTTTGAACCAGAAGTAAATGATAGCTTTCTCCTGTGAGTAGACATAACTGATATCCTGAAACAATAAAAATAAAAATAGAAGTTAGTGATTGGAGGTATGGTATATTCAAATCTTGTCACAGTTTTACAACTACTTCAAACAATCACAAATGCATATTTTAAAGTTAAACTGATATAATTTGACCTAATCAATCACTATAATTAGTTGCAGAATTAGTTTTCTCAATGTCACCATCAATTCCCTCATCGGCCTCTCTATTGAATTCCGTTTCAATTTCCTCTTCTGTTTCATCATCGATTTCATCATTGGGATCGATGCAGATATCAATGGTAGTAGATCTACGAATTAAAGGTTGGTGCCTAATGTCAGCTGGCTAAACAAATGCAAACAAATTTTAAATGCAAACAAATGTCTGTTGGCGAACTGCCACTTCAGGCGTCCATATAGTATAATACAGTCAATAGTCAATTTTTTTCAACTTTGCCAAATGCCCTGTTAATCCGAATGACCGGAAATCAACTTAAGAAAAGCCAGGAAGCAACTTAATCCGAATGACCGGAAATCAATGTCAAAGCCATGAAGCAACGTCAAAATAAGAATAAAAACTGCTATAAAAATAGTCGTAGTCTAAATTTCTAGACCATAAAAATTGGACCAGAACAGAAATTGAGCAAAATGAGAAGCATGTTGGTTGGTCCAGGTCAGACTGTATACGTGTAGGGTGAATAGAAAACAAGGAAATTGAACTAGGCCGTATTGGACCAACCACATAACCGTAGAAAGAGGAAAGAAAGAAATTTATGTTACTAGAATAGCTGATTTTTTTTTTTTTTAATATTAGATTAGTGCGTGTAAATTGGTATTGTTTTTGGTCAGATTTTCAATTTGGTTATATATATTAAAGAGAAGCACAAAGATTGCTACAACCAAAGTCATCTTCTCCTGTTTACAGCTAGCATTAAGATCTTCTCTTCAATCTCCAAAGTTATATCTCTTTCTTCTCACCTTCTACTTTATAGTTATGTGATTTAATTCCAAGTTTTGTTTTTAGAGAAAAAGATGTTACCAGTAATTTTTTTTTTTTTTTTTTTTAAAAGATTTGTTAAAAAGAAGAATATTATTCGAGGGGGTGGGTGGAGACGTGGTTCAAAAAAAAAAAAGTCCATAAACGACTGCCAGCAAAACATATATCTTGCAATTCCTAAACGTCCTACATTTTTTATTCTTCCTTTCACAAGCTGATATATGTCTAGAAAAATATTTGATATAGTAATCTTTGTAAAGAATCTTTTTTTTTTCTTAATTCCGTTGTAATGTTTTCGGCTTTTTTATTTTTATTTTTATTTTTATTTTTTAAACCCTCTCTTGAAAAATAAAAGATAACTATGTAAAACTATGGTAAAATTAACAAGGTTCAAGAACAGAAATAGTTGGATATTTTATTATTTGCTTTAATTTTTTGGTCAATTTATTTTCCTTATTTCAATGTCGTTTCATTTGAAGTAGCCGTTTTTAAGCTCTGCTTATTCTCCACCCATTAACTTGAATCCTTGAAACTTAAGGTCCGTTTGGTTTAGGGATTCGAATAATGTGATTTGAACCATTTTCGATTTACATGTATTTTTTGTGAGAAAAATTACTGTAGCGAACCACGAATCATGATTCGAATCGGAGGACGAATCCCCCAACCAAACAGACCCTTAAAGATATTGTACAAACAATTGTACGAAACATTATTTGTGTTGTATACGTCGATAGAGCTGTTTTTTTTCAAACGTTAAGGAAACTCATTAATATTCTGAAGAGCATTATTATGCAAATATCTTAAATAATAATAACCTCACTTAGGCAAACGAATAAAATCAAAGTGTTAAATTAAACGAAGAATATTTTATATAATCTTCAACCACTCCGTCAAAAAAAAAAAAAAAACCGTATCACTGGAAAAGTAGGAAAAATAGGAAAGATTGGAGTGATTATTTGCCTTCTTGGCTTTGTTCGTTTCAATGAATTAACTCTTCTCAGGAAAAAAAAAAAAAAAAAAAAAATAAAAAGTAGTAATAGAGAGAGAGAGAGAGAGAGAGAGAGAGAATTTGAAAAAAAAAAAAAAAGAAAAGCCCCACACACATACGAGAAAGCCAGCATGAATGATATCCCCCAAACTCATGAATATATTAAAAAAAAAAAAAAAAAAAAAAAAAAAAAAAAAAAAAACCCCACCCTTTTCATCTCTCTCGCTCCACAGTCAATGTCTTTCTCAATCTTCAACATTACCACATTCTCAAAGCAAAGAACAAACACAAATAATACCAGCATCATTCATATTTCTTCAACCACAACGACAAAACACCTCTCTCTCTCTAAAACTTCCCCAAAACCTCAGCTTCCAAAGAAACGGAGAAATGCTAGATCCAGCAACGATCTCCTTCCTCCACGAAAACACAGTAAAAATATTTTTGATTCATTACAGCATAGTTTAAGTACTTATATAATATTTCTACGGTCATAGCCATGAAGCCATGAACCAAAAATGCTATAAAAATAAAAAAACTGTTCCACGATGAGAAAGGGAAAGAGAGGGAGATAAAACTGACCGGAAATGAGGAGGTGTTGATGGTGAGGGAGAGATCTTGGGTTTGTCGGCAACGACGATAATCGGCGGCGGCGGCGTAAATTGTAAATTGAAGGCAGCGAAGCGGGAATCGGAGCCCACGACGGCGAGAATCAGCGGCTAGAGAGAGAAGCACAAAATATAAATATTAATGTTTTATATGATTTGCTACCAAACACAACTTTTGGTAGCAAAAAATTTGTTTTTGCCACCAAAAAACGAATTTGGTAGCAGAATCATGTTTTCTGCTACAAAAATTTGGTACCAGAAACTTATATTTTTTGTTACCAAACATTATTTTGATAGCTGAAAGCATACTTTTTGTTACTAAATATGAATTTGGTACCAGAAAGACATATATTAATGATTAAAAAAATAACGTTTTAATGTAACAAATTATTTAAGAATCATTGTTCTAATAACATTATAACAAAAAATATAGTTTTCAAATTGAGATACATTATTCAAAGTTAAAAATCAATCAAATAAGGAAATTATATACTATTCTATGCGGAACATATACTTTAACAATATCACATATATATACATATTAACATGTCTCTTGCTACACCTACATAAAATAATTAAATTATCATATAATTGTTATACAAAATACACTAGGATGATTGTTAAAACTTAATATAGGACATATTAAAAAAAAATAAAAAATAAAAACAAATACAAGCACAAAATATAAATATTAATGTTTTATATGATTTGCTAGCAAACACAACTTTTGGTGGCAAAAAATTTCTTTTTGCCACCAATAAACGAATTTGGAAGCAGAATCATGTTTTCTGCTACAAAAATTTGGTACCGAAACTTATATTTTTTTGTTACCAAACATTATTTTGGTAGTTTAGATACTTTTGCTACCAAATATGAATTTGGTACCGGAAAGACATATATTAAAGATAAAAAAAAAACATTTTAATGTCAAAAATTATTTAAGAATCATTGTTCTAATAACATTATAACAAAAAATATAGTTTTCAAATTGAGATACATTATTCAAAGTTAAAAATCAACCAAATAAGGAAATTATATACTATTCTATGTGGAACATATACTTAGTTAACAATATCACATATATATATATATATATATATATATATATATGAACATGTCTCTTGCTACACCTACATAAAATAATTAAATTATGAAATAATTGTTATACAAAATATACTAGGATAATTGTTAAAACTTAATATAGGACATATTCATAGAAAATTAAAAAAAAAAAAACAAATACAAGCACAAAATATAAATATTAATGTTTTTTATGATTTGCTACCAGACAAAACTTTTGGTAGCAAAAAATGCCTTTTTGTCACCAAAATAAGAATTTGGTAGCAGAATTATGTTTTCTGCTACCAAAATTGGGTACCAGAAACTTATATTTTTTGCTACCAAACATTATTTTGGTAGCCGAAAGCATACTTTTTGCTACTAAATATGAATTTGGTACCAGAAAGACATATATTAAAGATTAAAAAAATAACGTTTTAATGTCAAAAATTATTTAAAAATCATTGTTCTAATAACATTATAACAAAAAATATAGTTTTCAAATTGAGATACATTATTCAAAGTTAAAAATCAATCAAATAAGGAAATTATATACTATTCTATGAGGAACATATACTTGAACAATATCACATAGATATACATATTAACATGTCTCTTGCTACACCTACATAAAATAATTAAATTATCAAATAATTGTTATACAAAATACACTAGGATGATTGTTAAAACTTAATATAGGACATATTCATAGAAAATTAAAAAAAAAATACAAGCACAAAATGTAAATATTAATGTTTTATATGATGTGCTACAAAACACAACTTTTGGTAGCAAAAAATGCCTTTTTGCCACCAAAAAACGAATTTGGTAGCAGAATCATGTTTTCTGCAACCAAAATTTGGTACCAGAAACTTATATTTTTTGTTACCAAACATTATTTTTGTAGCTGAAAGCATACGTTTTTTCTACCAAATATGAATTTGGTACCAGAAAGACATGTATTAAAGATTAAAAAAATAACGTTTTAATGTCAAAAATTATTTAAGAATCATTGTTCTAATAACATTATAACAAAAAAATATAGTTTTCAAATTGAGATACATTATTCAAAGTTAAAAATCAATCAAATAAGGAAATTATATACTATTCTAAGTGGAACATATACTTAGTTAACAATATCACATATATATACATATATACATGTCTCTTGCTACACTTACACAAAATAATTAAATTATCAAATAATTGTTATACAAAATATACTAGGATGGATTGTTAAAACTTAATATAGGACATATTCATAGAAAATTGAAAAAAAAAAAAAAAAACAAATACAAGCACAAAATGTAAATATTAATGTTTTATATGATTTGCTACCAAACACAACTTTTGGTAGCAAAAAATGCCTTTTTGTCACCAAAATAAGACTTTGGTAGCAGAATCATGTTTTCTGCTACAAAAATTTGGTACCAAACTTATATTTTTTTGTTACCAAACATTATTTTGGTAGTGAAAGATACTTTTTTTTTTCTACCAAATATGAATTTGGTACCGTAAAGTCATATATTAAAGATTAAAAAATAACGTTTTAATGTAAAAATTATTTAAGAATCATTGTTCTAATAACATTATAACAAAAAAAATATAGTTTTCAAATTGAGATACATTATTCAAAGTTAAAAATCAATCAAATAAGGAAATTATATACTATTCTATGTGGAACATATACTTTAACAATATCACATAGATATACATATTAACATGTCTCTTGCTACACCTACATAAAATAATTAAATTATCAAATAATTGTTATACAAAATACACTAGGATGATTGTTAAAACTTAATATAGGACATATTCATAGAAAATTAAAAAAAAAAAATACAAGCACAAAATGTAAATATTAATGTTTTATATGATGTGCTACAAAACACAACTTTTGGTAGCAAAAAATGCCTTTTTGCCACCAAAAAAGAATTTGGTAGCGGAATCATGTTTTCTCTCGCAACCAAAATTTGGTACCGAAACTTATATTTTTTGTTACCAAACATTATTTTTGTAGTGAAAGCATTCTTTTTTCTACCAAATATGAATTTGGTACCGAAAAGACATGTATTAAAGATTAAAAAAATAACGTTTTAATGTCAAAAATTATTTAAGAATCACTGTTCTAATAACATTATAACAAAAAAAATATAGTTTTCAAATTGAGATACATTATTCAAAGTTAAAAATCAATCAAATAAGGAAATTATATACTATTCTATGTGGAACATATACTTAGTTAACAATATCACATATATATACATATATACATGTCTCTTGCTACACTTACACAAAATAATTAAATTATCAAATAATTGTTATACAAAATATACTAGGATGGATTGTTAAAACTTAATATAGGACATATTCATAGAAAATTGAAAAAAAAAAAAAAAAAAAACAAATACAAGCACAAAATGTAAATATTAATGTTTTATATGATTTGCTACCAAACACAACTTTTGGTAGCAAAAATGCCTTTTTGTCACCAAAATAAGACTTTGGTAGCAGAATCATGTTTTCTGCTACAAAAATTTGGTACCGAAACTTATATTTTTTTGTTACCAAACATTATTTTGGTAGTCGAAAGCATACTTTTTTTTTACCAAATATGAATTTGGTACCGAGAAAGTCATGTATTAAAGATTAAAAAATAACGTTTTAATGTCAAAAATTATTTAAGAATCATTGTTCTAATAACATTATAACAAAAAAATATGGTTTTCAAATTGAGATACATTATTCAAAGTTAAAAATCAATCAAATAAGGAAATTATATACTATTCTATGTGGAACACATACTTTAACAATATCACATATATATATACATATTAACATGTCTCTTGCTACACCTACATAAAATAATTAAATTATGAAATAATTGTTATACAAAATACACTAGGATGATTGTTAAAACTTAATATAGGACATATTCATAGAAAATTGAAAAAAAAAAAAAAACAAATACAAGCACAAAATGTAAATATTAATGTTTTATATGATTTGCTACCAAACACAACTTTTGGTAGCAAAAAATGCCTTTTTGTCACCAAAATAAGACTTTGGTAGCAGAATCATGTTTTCTGCTACCAAAATTTGGTACCAGAAACTTATATTTTTTGTTACCAAACATTATTTTGGTAGCTGAAAGCATACTTTTTTTCTACCAAATATGAATTTGGTACCAGAAAGACATATATTAAAGATTAAAAAAATAACGTTTTAATGTCAAAAATTATTTAAGAATCATTGTTCTAATAATATTATAACAAAAAATATAGTTTTCAAATTGAGATACATTATTCAAAGTTAAAAATCAATCAAATAAGGAAATTATATACTATTCTATGTGGAACATATACTTTAACAATATCACATATATATACATATTAACATGTCTCTTGCTACACCTACATAAAATAATTAAATTATCAAATAATTGTTATACAAAATACACTAGGATGATTGTTAAAACTTAATATAGGACATATTCATAGAAAATTAAAAAAAAAATACAAGCACAAAATGTAAATATTAATGTTTTATATGATGTGCTACAAAACACAACTTTTGGTAGCAAAAAATGCCTTTTTGCCACCAAAAAACTTATTTGGTAGCAGAATCATGTTTTCTGCAACCAAAATTTGGTACCAGAAACTTATATTTTTGTTACCAAACATTATTTTTTTAGTGAAAGACATCGTTTTTTTTACCAAATATGAATTTGGTACCAGAAAGACATAAATTAAAGATTAAAAAAAAACGTTTTAATGTCAAAAATTATTTAAGAATCATTGTTCTAATAACATTATAACAAAAAATATAGTTTTCAAATTGAGATACATTATTCAAAGTTAAAAATCAATCAAATAAGGAAATTATATACTATTCTATGTGGAACATCTACTTAGTTAACAATATCACATATATATACATATATACATGTCTCTTGCTACACTTACACAAAATAATTAAATTATCAAATAATTGTTATACAAAATATACTAGGATGGATTGTTAAAACTTAATATAGGACATATTCATAGAAAATTGAAAAAAAAAAAAAAAAAACAAATACAAGCACAAAATGTAAATATTAATGTTTTATATGATTTGCTACCAAACACAACTTTTGGTAGCAAAAATGCCTTTTGTCACAAAAATAAGACTTTGGTAGCAGAATCATGTTTTACGCTACTAAAATTTGGTACCAAAACTTATATTTTTGTTACCAAACATTATTTTGGTAGTGAAAAGCATACTTTTTTTACCAAATATGAATTTGGTACCGTAAAAGTCATATATTAAAGATTAAAAAAATAACGTTTTAATGTCAAAATTATTTAAGAATCATTGTTCTAATAACATTATAACAAAAATATGGTTTTCAAATTGAGATACATTATTCAAAGTTAAAAATCAATCAAATAAGGAAATTATATACTATTCTATGTGGAACATATACTTTAACAATATCACATATATATACATATTAACATGTCTCTTGCTACACCTACATAAAATAATTAAATTATGATATAATTGTTATACAAAATACACTAGGATGATTGTTAAAACTTAATATAGGACATATTCATAGAAAATAAAAAAAAAAACAATACAAGCACAAAATATAAATATTAATGTTTTATATGATTTGCTACCAAGCACAACTTTTGGTAGCAAAAAATTTCTTTTTGCCACCAAAAAACGAATTTGGTTGCAAAATCATGTTTTCTGCTACAAAAATTTGGTACCGAAACTTATATTTTTGTTACCAAACATTATTTTGGTAGTCGAAAGCATATTTTGCTACCAAATATGAATTTGGTACCGAAAAGACATATATTAAAGATTAAAAAAAAAAAAAAAAGCGTTTTATTGTCAAAAATTATTTAAGAATCATTGTTCTAATAACATTATAAATAAAAATATAGTTTTCAAATTGAGATCGTTATTCAAAGTTAAAAAATCAATCAAATAAGGAAATTATATACTATTCTATGTGGAACATATACTTTGTTAACAATATCACATATATATACATATATACATGTCTCTTGCTACACTTACACAAAATAATTAAATTATCAAATAATTGTTATACAAAATATACTAGGATGGATTGTTAAAACTTAATATAGGACATATTCAAAGAAAATTGAAAAAAAAAAAAAAAAAACAAATACAAGCACAAAATGTAAATATTAATGTTTTATATGATTTGCTACCAAACACAACTTTTGGTAGCAAAAATGCCTTTTTGTCACCAAAATAAGAATTTGGTAGCGAGAATCATATTTTACTGCTACCAAAATTTGGTACCGAAACTTATATTTTTGTTACCAAACATTATTTTTTTAGCTGAAAGCATATTTTTTTTTCTACCAAATATGAATTTTGTACCAGAAAGACATATATTAAAGATTAAATAAATAACGTTTTAATGTCAAAAATTATTTAAGAATCATTGTTCTAATAACATTATAACAAAAAATATAGTTTTCAAATTGAGATACATTATTCAAAGTTAAAAATCAATCAAATAAGGAAATTATATACTATTCTATGTGGAACATGTACTTAGTTAACAATATCACATATATATACATATATACATGTCTCTTGCTACACTTACACAAAATAATTAAATTATCAAATAATTGTTATACAAAATATACTAGGATGGATTGTTAAAACTTAATATAGGACATATTCATAGAAAATTGAAAAAAAAAAAAACAAATACAAGCACAAAATGTAAATATTAATGTTTTATATGATTTGCTACCAAACACAACTTTTGGTTGCAAAAATGCCTTTTTGTCACCAAAATAAGACTTTGGTAGCAGAATCATGTTTTCTGCTACCAAAATTTGGTACCAGAAACTTATATTTTTTGTTACCAAACATTATTTTGGTGGCTGAAAGCATACTCTTTTTCTACCAAATATGAATTTGGTACCAGAAAGACATATATTAAAGATTAAAAAAATAACGTTTTAATGTCAAAAATTATTTAAGAATCATTGTTCTAATAATATTATAAGAAAAAATATAGTTTTCAAATTGAGATACATTATTCAAAGTTAAAAATCAATCAAATAAGGAAATTATATACTATTCTATGTGGAACATATACTTCAACAATATCACATATATATACATATTAACATGTCTCTTGCTACACCTACATAAAATAATTAAATTATGATATAATTGTTATACAAAATACACTAGGATGATTGTTAAAACTTAATATAGGACATATTCATAGAAAATTTTTTAAAAAAAAAACAAATACAAGCACAAAATGTAAATATTAATGTTTTATATGATTTGCTACCAAACACAACTTTTGGTAGCAAAAAATTTCTTTTTGCCACCAAAAAACGAATTTGGTAGCAGAATCATGTTTTCTGCTACAAAAATTTGGTACCAGAAACTTATATTTTTTGTTACCAAACATTATTTTGGTAGCTGAAAGCATACTTTTTGCTACCAAATATGAATTTGGTACCAGAAAGACATATATTAAAGATTAAAAAAAAACGTTTTAATGTCAAAAATTATTTAAGAATCCTTGTTCTAATAACATTATAACAGAAAACATAGTTTTCAAATTGAGATACGTTAGTCAAAGTTAAAAATCAATCAAATAAGGAAATTATATACTATTCTATGTGGAACATGTACTTAGTTAACAATATCACATATATATACATATATACATGTCTCTTGCTACACTTACACAAAATAATTAAATTATCAAAAAATTGTTATACAAAATATACTAGGATGGATTGTTAAAACTTAATATAGGACATATTCATAGAAAATTGAAAAAAAAAAAAAAACAAATACAAGCACAAAATGTAAATATTAATGTTTTATATGATTTGCTACCAAACACAACTTTTGGTTGCAAAAAAATGCCTTTTGTCACCAAAATAAGACTTTGGTAGCGAGAATCATGTTTTCTGCTACCAAAATTTGGTACCGAAACTTATATTTTTTTTGTTACCAAACATTATTTTTGTAGCTAAAGGCATACTTTTTTTTTTCTACCAAATATGAATTTGGTACCGAGAAAGACATATATTAAAGATTAAAAAATAACGTTTTAATGTAAAAATTATTTAAGAATCATTGTTCTAATAACATTATAACAAAAATATAGTTTTCAAATTGAGATACATTATTCAAAGTTAAAAATCAATCAAATAAGGAAATTATATACTATTCTATGTGGAACATATACTTTAACAATATCACATATATATACATATTAACATGTCTCTTGCTACACCTACATAAAATAATTAAATTATGATATAATTGTTATACAAAATACACTAGGATGATTGTTAAAACTTAATATAGGACATATTCATAGAAAATTAAAAAAAAAAAAAAAAAAACAAATACAAGCACAAAATGTAAATATTAATGTTTTATATGATTTGCTACCAAACACAACTTTTGGTAGCAAAAAATTTCTTTTTGCCACCAAAAAACGAATTTGGTAGCAGAATCATGTTTTCTGCTACAAAAATTTGGTACCAGAAACTTATATTTTTTGTTACCAAACATTATTTTTGTTGCTGAAAGCATACTTTTTGCTACCAAATATGAATTTGGTACCAGAAAGACATATATTAAAGATTAAAAAAAAAAAGTTTTAATGTCAAAAATTATTTAAGAATCATTGTTCTAATAACATTATAACAAAAAATATAGTTTTTCAAATTGAGATACATTATTCAAAGATAAAAATCAATCAAATAAGGAAATTATATACTATTCTATGTGGAACATGTACTTAGTTAACAATATCACATATATATATATACATATATACGTGTCTCTTGCAACACTTACACAAAATAATTAAATTATCAAATAATTGTTATACAAAATATACTAGGATGGATTGTTAAAACTTAATATACGACATATTCAAAGAAAATTGACAAAAAAAAAAAAAAAACAAATACAAGCACAAAATGTAAATATTAATGTTTTATATGATTTGCTACCAAACACAACTTTTGGTAGCAAAAAATGCCTTTTTGTCACCAAAATAAGAATTTTGTAGCAGAATCATGTTTTCTGCTACCAAAATTTGGTAACAGAAACTTATATTTTTTGTTACCAAACATTATTTTGGTAGCTGAAAGCATACTTTTTTTCTACCAAATATGAATTTGGTACCAGAAAGACATATATTAAAGATTAAAAAAATAACGTTTTAATGTAAAAAAATATTTAAGAATCATTGTTCTAATAACATTATAACAAAAATATAGTTTTCAAATTGAGATACATTATTCAAAGTTAAAAATCAATCAAATAAGGAAATTATATACTATTCTATGTGGAACATATACTTTAACAATATCACATATATACACATATTAACATGTCTCTTGCTACACCTACATAAAATAATTAAATTATGATATAATTGTTATACAAAATACACTAGGATGATTGTTAAAACTTAATATAGGACATATTCATAGAAAATAAAAAAAAAATACAAGCACAAAATATAAATATTAATGTTTTATATGATTTGCTACCAAACACAACTTTTGGTAGCAAAAAATTTCTTTTTGCCACCAAAAAACGAATTTGGTAGCAGAATCATGTTTTCTGCTACAAAAATTTGGTACCAGAAACTTATATTTTTTGTTACCAAACATTATTTTGGTAGCTGAAAGCATACTTTTTGCTACCAAATATGAATTTGGTACCAGAAAGACATATATTAAAGATTAAAAAAAAACGTTTTAATGTCAAAAATTATTTAAGAATCATTGTTCTAATAACATTATAACAAAAAATATAGTTTTCAAATTGAGATACATTATTCAAAGTTAAAAATCAATCAAATAAGGAAATTATATACTATTCTATGTGGAACATGTACTTAGTTAACAATATCACATATATATACATATATACATGTCTCTTGCTACACTTACACAAAATAATTAAATTATCAAATAATTGTTATACAAAATATACTAGGATGATTGTTAAAAGTTAATATAGGACATATTCTAGAAAATTGAAAAAAAAAAAAAAAAAAAAAACAAATACAAGCACAAAATGTAAATATTAATGTTTTATATGATTTGCTACCAAACACAACTTTTGTAGCAAAAAAAAATGCCTTTTGTCGACAAAATAAGAATTTGGTAGTAGAATCATGTTTTACCACTACCAAAATTTGGTAGCAAAAAATTATGTTTTTTGGTAGCAAAAACTTGATTTTTTGTTACTAAAATTTGGTAGCAACAAATTATGTTTTTGGTAGCAAAAACTTAATTTTTTGCTACCAAATTTTGGTGGCAGAAAACTTGATTCTGCTACCAAATTCTTGGTAGCAAATGTTATATGTTTTGCTACCAAAAATAATTTGGTAGCAAATACTTCGAGCGGGAAAAAAATTTCCTTCCCGCCAACTTTTTGTTACCAACACATTTTGTAGCAAAAAAGTCATATGTTGTTACCAAATTTTTGGTAGCAGAATCTTATGTTTTTGTTACCAAATATGATTTTGGTAGCAAAAAGCTCTTGGCGGGATCCAAAAATTTTTTCCCGCCATGTTATTTGTTACCAAATTATATTTGGTAGCGGATTGTGTTGTGTTTGCTACCAAATTTGGTAACTAAAGCTTTGATACTTTTAGTTACCAAAGTTTGGTGGCAAAAAGTGTGTTAACTGCTACCAAAAATGTTTTGGTAGCAAAAGGGTTGGTCTCTTAA
The DNA here is from genome assembly GCA_012066045.3 of Morus alba. Taxonomy (NCBI): domain Eukaryota; kingdom Viridiplantae; phylum Streptophyta; class Magnoliopsida; order Rosales; family Moraceae; genus Morus; species Morus alba. The sequence continues at coordinate 7,867,016 of CP050225.2, read as the reverse complement.
AGTCACTATTCTTGTAGTGTGGCGCTCTTGTGTACCAACCAGTCTCCCAGTCTTAGAACAACCATGTCGTCCGTGGTTAGTATGCTCGAAGGCAAAATCCCGGTCCAAGCACTAGTAGTCGATTGCAGCAAGGATGACCAGAATGCAACGTTCAAGGCCTTTGAGATCTTTGCACTTTGGACGATAAACTGATTTCTCTTTGTACTCCAACACAAGTCAACAATTAGGCAGTTTTACAGGTGGGCCGTGGGTGGATTCCTCTGTTTCTCTCCAAAGTAAGGATGATTATCTGGACACCTCCTCATCAAAAAAGCTTCTTTAGAATCTTTGGTGATTTGAATTTAGAGGAAAAATAATCGGAAAATGAAAGTTCTAATCGGTTTTGTCTACAATATTCCTCAGAAAAGTTGTTCTATATTATTGTGACAACGGTTTGTCGTATTTCAATAAACTTGAGTGAAAATTTACTCTGTTGCTCGCCTATTCTTTTACTTTCTTTTGGTGAAAACAAACTTGAGAGAAATTCTCTTCTACACTGCTCATCTCTTTGAAGTTTTATTGAACGGATTTTTGGTGTTTGGAAGAAAAAATGGAAAATGTTGGGAGACATACTTAATTATTCATTTACGAAGCAAGTCAAGTTTTACTATTATTAGAAATGGATGAAGTACGAGATCAAATTAATGAACACGACTTAATTTTTTTTTGCCTCTATCGGTTTTTTAAACATAGAATGTACATTTTGTTCAACAAATTAATTACTCATTAATGATCTTTTTAGTTGTAATTATATTGTGAATGAAGAAATGGAAAAAAAAAAAAAAAAAGAAAACTAATTATCATAAATTTATTGTTAAAAAATTCAAAATCATAACATTATTCAAATTCAAATTCAAGAACACTGAGGTCTTCAAGCCTGCATCTCGAGAGACTCGAAAGCCTGGACCTTTTTTATTTTTTATTTTTTATTTTTTCTTCGCTTTTCTTGTTGTCTCTTTGCTTCGTTTCATTATATGCAAAGGATAGAGGATTAAAGTAATGTATACCAATTAACATAATTAGAAGGAAAAAAAAAAAAAAAAAAAACACATAACCTTTAACTCCAATATTAAGATGCCGTTTCTTTTAGACAACTAGAACAACACAACATTTTGGGGGGCAAAAGACTACCTTATAGACGGCAATCTTTAATAATATGCCCTTTATTCGAGCAAACACCACACACACACACACACACACACAAGCCATACAAGTAAGAACATAGAAACACTTGTAACATCAGCACAGAAAGAGATAGCCGCATAGTACTGAATGCATTCAGTGGTGCCCATTAGGGCCATCAATGTGGCAGCACTTGTAGCTGATGTAGGTCTCCATGGTGCGAGGGCATTCTGGACATTTTAAGGTCTCAGGAACCTTACCGGCGACGACAGGGACGTCAATGTGGCTGCAGTAGCGCACGGTCTTAGTGACCCTAGAGTGGTATTCCTTGAAAGTGGCCTCGAAGCCCTTCTCCTTCACTACGTCCTTCCATTTATCGACGTCCTCGACGACCTTAAGGATGGCGGAGCCGTGTCCCGCAGTGATCACGGTGGAGCCCTTGCTGAGGACTGCCCAAGCGCTCTCGTTCTTGTAGGCAAGCAGCTTCTGGATGTCTTGTGTGACGGGGTCAACTTGCTTGTGAGACTTGCTGACAAACAAGCTCTCAATGCCGTTCCAGAACCGCCCTATGATGCTGCTGTCTTCGCCTCCCTGGTCGTCTTCCCGACAAGGAATAACTCAATGTTGATCTTTGTGTCCTTGAAGGCAGGCTCGTTTTGGAGGGCAGTCACTTTCTTGGTGAATTGTTGGATCAACTCCGTGTCTTTGCCTCCATAGAAGAAGATATACTTCTCCTCCTTGATCTGTTAATTGATGATCAGCATATAAATAACAACAAGTGAATCCAAAAGGTCTAGTGATCAACGCTAGTAGAACTTTTATAACTGAAGTTAATGATTTTTAGTGTTTTTTTTTTTTTTTTTTTTTTTTTAAGCTTAGGGAAACATATATCTTTTGAAGAAACAATTAAAATATGTGAATAACAAATTGCGACTCAAATTTTTCCAGTTTTAGACGAAACACGTACAATACATGAAATCTTAATTTTGAGGGAGCAAAAAAAAAAAAAAAAAAAAAAAAAAAAAAAAAAATAATAATAATAATAATAATAATAAAAAAGAAGATATTTACCCAAGTTTCAATGGTTGGGTGAATGTTGCGAACAACAGGAGCAATCCAGTTAACCTTGTCGGTAATAATCTTTTGTGCTTCCAAGTCAAATGGGAAAGCCTCAATCCCCAACTCTTGATCAGGTGGATTGCGTTGGTGTTTTCCACTTTTCCTTGTGGGCTAAGCACCACAAGCTGAGGCCTGCCCTTGAACTCCCACTCTTCTTTGATGAATCTGATGCCTACAACCGGTGAAAATTGCTGCACAATGTACCACGGAATCTTAGGGCGTAGAACGTCGAACTTCTTGCGCAATTCGTCGGTCCATTGCTCCACGATCGGAACCCACACGATTGTGTAGTTCCGTTCCTTCTTTGTTTTATCGTAAATCGGTTTGAGGAGTGCGATGTCTTCTTCAGTGATGTCCAGGCTTGAAATCCAGAGGAATACGTTTTTCCTCCTTAGCACGTCGATGTTCACCTGTTTGAAGGATTAACAATTAGGAAACTAATAATTCCAAACACAATAAATATACATATTTGGAAATATATACGTCGAACAATAATTTTTTTTTTTTGTCCTTACAGTGGCAGTTGCAGGCACATTCTAGCGGTAATTACACATCTAATTTCGCTTAAAGATGTAAACCCCTTGTCCAAGTTCGAAAAAAAAAAATAAATAAATAAAAAGCGTTTACCGTTCTGTTTGTGGAACCATCAATGAGGGGCTGCAAAGTAGTGTCCTTGATAAAGATCAAGGCCTTGAAAATCTCCAGGACTTCAGTTGGGGTTCTCAAGAGTTTCCTGATTCTCCGAATAGCCTCGGCCTCAGCTGCAATGTTTTTTTTTTTTTCCAAAAAAGGAGCCAAGTATTACAGATTAATAACACATACCAGGCGTTTGCAAGCAATATTGACGAAACAAGAAACTATGGATTTTGCAAATTTAATTTACCTAGTTGCCTCCGGCAAATAGTCAGATGCAAGTTGAGCCTGTTTAGGATGAAGTGGATTTTCTGAGAGTAGGGAGCCAAATCATGAGGTTTCTCAGGCCTGGATTATCATGGAAGCCATGAATCACAACAAATTATGTTAATATAATGAATATCAAAATATTGTTGTCTAAAATAATTAGTCAGTAATTAACGACTTACTCATCACTGAGAAGAATGGAGATCTTGGTTGCAATAGCCACAATTGTGACAATGGTCCAGTAGACATCCACTGGCAAGTGGTCCAATGCCGCTGGCAACTCAGGGACATTTTCGGGTCATTAACAGACAGCTTCTCAAACTCGTCGAAAATCGCGATGACACGCGTGGTAGCCTTGATGAGGCTGCTGACCTCCAGAATTGCTTGCCGGCGTTTCTGGAGCTCGGCCGGCTTGATGAGTTGGGGCACTTTTCTCAGGATTGCCAATTGTTTTGCCAGAGGGTCCGATTGGAAGTGGTGGGCGAGGTGCCAGAAATCCCCGAAATCGTAGGCAAAAGCGGCCAGGGTCAGCACTGATTTTGCTTCCCAGGAGTAGCTGGAAAGCTTGTGGAGAATGGAAAGAGCTGTCTTGTGTGCAATTTCCTCACCCGGAGGTTTGCATGCAAGCTGCAAATCCAAACAAGTCATTGTTAATTTTGTGCTTGCGCTGGGGCCTAAATGAAAAGAAAAAAAACGGTAGAGGTTATAATTAGCAATTTATAATTAATGTACCTCACTGCCAACGGACTTAATTGTGCACAATGGGACAGTGAAGTTAGCATTGGGGTTCTTTTCCTCTATGTTTTCCACATGGACGTTGCTTCCCTGTACAATCAGTCAAAACTAATAACTCAGCACTTGCAAGGCGGGTTCTTTTTTTTCCTCTATGTTTAAAATATTATCACATTAATTAATAATATAAGATTGTATTTATAACGAAAAGATGACAATTCAGAATTGGTATAAAACATATAGATAGACCTAAATATATATTTTGTAAATGATAAGAGAGAAAAATTAGCATATAAAATTATTAGAATGTTCCAATTATGTTGGCACCCTGGCCTCTAACGAACTCATACGGCACTAGACTCTCCACTCTCTCTGTGAAAAAATGAAAAGAAAAAAAAAAAATTGCATGCAAAAAAGTTTTTCCTTTTTTGAAGCCTAATTAGGCGAACTAAAAAAAATGCTTGACATGGAGGGAAACAATACACATACTACATACATACATATATTTATAATGAAATCAATACGTTTGTTTTGATAATTAATTAAGAACGCAATTCCATTAAGGTATATTTTGTACAGATATTGTATGTACCTGCACAACTTTGTCAATAATCTGGGTAGCACGCTTGAGAATGTTTTCGACGATGACGAAGAGTGAATCTTCGTCGAAAGATTCATCGGTGTGAACATGAGTCTCGTAAATGAGTTCAGTGATTTTTTTGTCGGACAAAGTGAAGAGGCTGAGCTCTCCTCCAATGTGTTCTTTCACATTGGTGACCACATTTTCAACTCTAGAGGCTACGTCTTTGGCAAGGCTCAACATTTTGGCTTACGGCTAAAAAAAAAAAAGGAGACAAAAGAAGTAGAATATTATGGCTTTGGGAAACCGAAGGCTCTTGTGTTTGCCGGGTTGTTGTTTGGTGTGGTGGAAAGGCAAATCTGCAGGCCTATATATAGCCATTACTTGGCCTTATGTTGTACTAAATTACTCTTGTTTTTTTCACGTGAAGCATGTGGGTGGAAAGCATGTACTCGTAGGAAAGGAAAGCAAAGGTGGTAAAAACATTGCTCGATAATGTTTGGCTAATTAAAGGACCACAAGTTTTCTCCTTCAATCAAAGTATGCCATGTATAGGGTCCGTACAGTATCATAAACTTCAGATTCTTAAAACTTGCACAAGAACTAAAAGTAGCTATGTTGTTTTTCTTACCTATTTTTCAAGAACTTTGTTTTCTTCTTTTAACTCTTTTAACTCTTTTTTTTTTTTAATTCTAAATTATAATCCTAGTTCTTGAATCCTATCTAAGTTTTATATATTCTATTGATATTGATTTCTTTTGGTGTTTTCGATATTTTTTCTTTAATTAATGAAAACTTTTCTGATAAATTATATGACTTATAAAAGAGATAATTAGTCTGTTCTTTTTAGCTTGGACAAAACTGGAAGTCTTGAACTATTTGATGGTTTTCTTTTGAAGGAGAAGTTGATTAACTTTCAAGAGTGAGTAAAATAAATTCTTTCGAATAATTACGAACAATATATCGTATCGTAGTGGCTGCTTTTTTTTCCTCATTTTTTTTAAGTATAGTAGAGGTTCATATTCTAAAAGTGCTCCTGGATTAATAGATATACACATATGAAATCCTGCTATTTGGCGCTCATTAGAAAAAAAAGGTTCACGTGTGTATATGCGTTAATTAGTCTGTATCTCTTTTGTACTACATATCTTGGGCGTTTAGAAACATTCGGAAGTTATTCCAAAAGTCTCGCGTATGAATCCGCAGAAGAAAAGGGAGCCACAATATATATATATATATATATATATATATATATATGTCTTTTTGTTGTCATGTATAAAATTTACTTTTTCTAATTTTTATTTTTCAATATACTTTTCTCTTTAAACCTAAATGGAGGAATTCAAATTCTTCATTTTATGGAGTCAAGGTATGGAATGAACGTAAATTATGCCTGTAATCATAGTTTTTAGCATACTTTACCACTGCATGATATTAAAATTATAAAATTGTCCTAATTAAATACTATTTTAATACAAGGTTTTAAACAAGTTGAAAGCAATTTTTTGTTGAGGTCGAAACAAAACGAAATATGTCAAAAGACAATACATAATGATTTTGTTTTTGTTAGATGAGCGAGAACCGGAGTTTTTTGTCATACATCCGCCGTGGTAGATTCTTCTTGGGTGGTTGTTAGTTTTGTTAGAGATGAAGATAAAGCAATCAACACTTTTCCTTTCGTTTTTTTTTTTTTTTTTTCTTTTAAACACTCAGTGGGTCTTAAGTGAGTATGTTTGTTACTAAAAAAATGTTAGCCTCACTATTTTGTCATTCTCTATTTGTCATTTTTTTTTTAAATGTTTGACACGTGAACTCTATTAATATGATATATTATTATTTACATAGAAAATGAGATAATGGAGTTCATGTATTAAATAGTAAATACAAAAATTAACAAAAAAGTGATAGAAAGAGTGTCGCAAATATTTTTTCTTGTTACTAATTATCAGGGATGACAAGAAACGATTGAAATCAAGATAATATGGGTATAGGTGAATTATACCTTTATTAGTAGCTTTATATTTATTTTCTCATTAGAAAATAATATGGAATAATTGAAAGGTATCTGAAAAAAACAACGATTTTATAGTGGTTCGGCAATAATTTTGTGCCTAATCCACTTGTGCATGCACTATGTTCGTTGAGGTGAATACAAGCGTTGCCTTTTTTCATACAAAAATTTCTAACCCCTTTCCGGGTCTTTGTTAAGCTCTATTTATAGGCCTTCTCATGTACTCACATTCCGGTTCCCAAGATGGAAGCCAACCACATCCTCGATCCGCGGGAGGGTAGGTGAGTTCTCATGATGAAAGTTTGAAATCGAGCGGCCGATCCTCATGCCTGCCGTCGATTTCTGACCTTCTTGACACCTGCCGGATCAACACTTCCCTCCTCGAGTTGACATGACCCCGGGCGGGCCCACTTGCAATCTTCTTGGTATCTTGGTTGTAAGAGGTCGAGGCGGTTTCTTCGACGTCAAGCTCGTCGCATGATGACTCTCGGCGTCAAGGACAATATTACACGGTCTTCACCTCGCGGAGGACCGATTCCAAGGGAGTCCTCGGCTGTCGTCCGAGGGAGTGGTCGACTCATATCAAAGGGAATGGTCGACCCACGGACCGTGGTGTAACAATTACCCTAGATCGGGATGTCGCAGCGCGCTTCATCGGCTACTCGGTCGAGACGCCACGTGGCGCCTTCTTGAGCAATGGCGCGCTTGTCGATACGGCCGATCATGCGGTTGGTTTCTCGGGCGGTGGGTCCGTCGCGTCGATCGTGTCGTGTCACGCTCCCACCTCTCGGGTGCCACGTGGCATTAGCGAATGAATCGCGACCGTCCAATGGAGTGTCCCTTGGGTTGCCTTGCCCACGACCGTTAGATCGTGTCCCACCATTCCCACCGTTGGATGGAGACTAATAATCTACGGTGAGATTTGGGGTTCTCGGCGCCTATTTAAACCCCGAGAGGTGTTAACTCGATACGATTGATTTCAATCTTGGTTACTCTACGGATTTTCACCGGTAAATCTTGCTTCCGCGATGCTCACTTCTCATTCCATTTCCGGGCTTCCGTCTTCCGGTGACGGTAAGTTCCCATTCTCTCTTCTCTCTTGCTCATTGCTCTGGTTCGGTTGCGTGCGGAAGCGGAATGGGGAGGAAACATCCTCACGCCCGCCCGGCGGTGTACCTTTGGTTGAAGCCACAGACCCATTGGGCGGTATTGCTATCTTAATCTTGTCTTTGGGCTTGGTTTCCCAAGTTCGGCCCATTCCCTCCTCGCCTTTGTGCGGCACAGAACCTCTCGACCATTAAGAACAAACCTTTCCCTTCATTTGTTTCGGAAAGAAATGTCTTCCAAACCGGCTAGAAATCGAGGGTCTCCGCGTTTGAGTGAGGATGACCCGACCCGAGATAACAGCCGAGCTCACCCTCGGTGAAGCCTTGGACTCTCTCCTTAAATGGGCGAGGAGTTTCCCGAGCTCGACTTGACTCGCGGTCGGACGGTGATCCTCCTGAGGACCCGGGGAGCGGGAGGTCAAACCCGTGTCGGAGGATCATGGTGTGTGAGTCGCGTCAACAGGCGGCCTCTCGGGACTTGCCATGGATGTCAACCTATCCAAGCTAAGGCCCCGAGCTGCGATGTAAAAGGATATTTATTATTTATTTAATAAAATAGATTATTCATCATTTTATGTGCATATATTTATGAATATTTTATGAATATCAAATAAACTTCCCTTGATTATTTATGTAACCTTAAACATGGTATATAAGTGTTATATACGAGAGGATAATGTTTAAGGATAATAATCAAAAAGTAATTGTTCATAATGAATTTAATCAAAGTTAAGAATCTTTAATTAAAACATTATTAATACATGTCATTCCCATTTAGAATGGAGCAGTGTTATCACGCCTTTATTAATATGGCGAGATATTGAATGAGTGTATTTAGCATAATGAGATTATGTGGAACATGGGCCTTGAACACAATATGAATTTCTAATAATTTCCGTTAAGCATAGAAATTCTAATTGGCAGGTCTACCGATAGTCATATATAGAATGATCTTAATCACGAGTTCTTAACAAACTCCTATTATGGATTTATGTCTTTTGATTTACTTTTCGGTGCGGATTCGAGACCACGAATCCTATTCCTTGTATTTTGGAACATAATGAAATAGGTAGCTGGGAATGTTATTATACGAGATGGAATCCATTCCTTCTTGAAAAAAAGCGGATAAATAATTCTCTTGAGTGTTGATTAGGTACTTGGATTAGTAAAAGCACAGTTTCATGAATTTGTTTTATGAATCACTATCCATTAGAGAATCAATGGTACTCAAGGATAAAGATGTAATTGGAGAGGTTAGCGGATTCTGCGACTCTAATTATGAATTATTTATGGAGGATCGATCTATACATAATGACTATATCAAATGGACACTTCACGGTTTAGAAGTAATTAATGTCTATAATTCCGGGAGTGCAATTCCAAGTTTATAGTGGGTAACTATTGGAATTAATAGAATTAATTAATTAATTAAAGTGTTTAATTAATTATTAATTTTATTGGAGCTTAGAATTATAGGTCCATTGGTCCCGCGTCGTCCTTGTAATTCTACCGGACACAAAGGGCAAAATGAATTTTAAATTACGAATTCTAAAATTAAATACTCGAAGAATAATTAATTGAAATTAATTATTATTTAAATAATGAGATTATTTAAATTTGAATTTGAACATATCTAGATTTATCCATTTAAACTTATTTGATAAGTTGTTCAATTTAAATTCAAATTAATTTAAGTTTGACTTAAATTGAATTTGAATACGAATTAAAATTGAACTCTTGGATAATGGATAAAATATCTTCCTTCCTATCTTATTTAGGTGCCACGCTGACAAAGGGATAAAATCCTAGGGTGGCGGCCATCAAAGGGATAAGGGAAGGATTTTGTTCCAAAATTCAAAATTGGAATAAGGTTTGATCCTATTTTTGAGTTTGACTTCTTCTCTTTAAATATTTAGATAAATGGAAAATTGTAGGACAATTTTTGAAACACTTTCAGCCCTAGTTTCCCTAAATTGGCCGGAATTCTCATATAGCAAAAAGAGAAAAAATTTTTTCTCTCAAAATTCCACATCGTGCATGCGTTGGTGTTTGTGGAAATTCGGTGTTTTACAAACCGTTTTGTCTCACGTGTGCCCACACACACGTCTACACATGGAATCAAAAGGAATTGACATGGAAGACTTTGGTGTTCTAAACAAAAAGCTTGGAGCTAGGGCTATTCGTGGTCAAAAGAAAATCAAGATATCATCCGGTCGGCGACAAGGTATTTTTTTAGTTAATCCTTGAATCTTATAAATTAATAAGATTAATTTGTTGGTGCATAAATTAATATAATCTATAGAGTATCTCAAAAGTTTTATGAAAATTTTTGTGATACGATC
>CP050225.2:7818546-7856565 GCA_012066045.3 Morus alba | reverse complement strand
AAAAATATAGTGATACATTATTCAAAGTTAAAAATCAATCAAATAAGGAAATTATATACTATTCTATGTGGAACATGTACTTAGTTAACAATATCACATATATATATATATATACATGTCTCTTGCTACACTTACACAAAATAATTAAATTATCAAATAATTGTTATACAAAATATACTAGGATGGATTGTTAAAACTTAATATAGGACATATTCATAGAAAATTGAAAAAAAAAAAAAAAAAAACAAATACAAGCACAAAATGTAAATATTAATGTTTTATATGATTTGCTACCAAACACAACTTTTGGTAGCAAAAAAAATGCCTTTTTGTCACCAAAAATAAGACTTTGGTAGCAGAATCATGTTTTCTGCTACCAAAATTTGGTACCGAAACTTATATTTTTGTTACCAAACATTATTTTTGGTAGTGAAAGAAAGCATACTTTTTTTTTTACCAAATATGAATTTGGTACCGAAAGACATATATTAAAGATTAAAAAATAACGTTTTAATGTCAAAAATTATTTAAGAATCATTGTTCTAATAATATTATAACAAAAAAAAATATAGTTTTCAAATTGAGATACATTATTCAAAGTTAAAAATCAATCAAATAAGGAAATTATATACTATTCTATGTGGAACATATACTTTAACAATATCACATATATATATATATATTAACATGTCTCTTTGCTACACCTACATAAAATAATTAAATTATGATATAATTGTTATACAAAATACACTAGGATGATTGTTAAAACTTAATATAGGACATATTCATAGAAAATTAAAAAAAAAAAAAAAAAAAAAAGCAAGCAAAAAATGTAAATATTAATGTTTTATATGATTTGCTACCAAACACAACTTTTGGTAGCAAAAATGCCTTTTGTCACCAAAAAACGAATTTGGTAGCAGAATCATGTTTTCTGCTACAAAAATTTGGTACCGAAACTTATATTTTTGTTACCAAACATTATTTTGGTAGTTTGAAAAGTATTTTTTTTTACCAAATATGAATTTGGTACCGTAAAGACATATATTAAAGATTAAAAAAAAAAACTTTTAATGTCAAAAATTATTTAAGAATCATTGTTCTAATAACATTATAACAAAAAATATAGTTTTCAAATTGAGATACATTATTCAAAGTTAAAAATCAATCAAATAAGGAAATTATATACTATTCTATGTGGAACATATACTTAGTTAACAATATCACATATATATATACATATATACATGTCTCTTGCTACACTTACACAAAATAATTAAATTATCAAATAATTGTTATACAAAATATAGTAGGATGGATTGTTAATATAGGACATATTCATAGAAAATTGAAAAAAAAAAAAAAAAACAAATACAAGCACAAAATGTAAATATTAATGTTTTATATGATTTGCTACCAAACACAACTTTTGGTAGCAAAAAATGCCTTTTTTGTCACCAAAATAAGACTTTGGTAGCAGAATCATGTTTTTTGCTACCAAAATTTGGTACCAAACTTATATTTTTTTTGTTACCAAACATTATTTTGGTAGCTGAAAGCATACTTTTTTTCTACCAAATATGAATTTGGTACCAGAAAGACATATATTAAAGATTAAAAAAATAACGTTTTAATGTCAAAAATTATTTAAGAATCATTGTTCTAATAATATTATAACAAAAAATATAGTTTTCAAATTGAGATACATTATTCAAAGTTAAAAATCAATCAAATAAGGAAATTATATACTATTCTATGTGGAACACATACTTTAACAATATCACATATATATACATATTAACATGTCTCTTGCTACACCTACATAAAATAATTAAATTATGATATAATTGTTATACAAAATACACTAGGATGATTGTTAAAACTTAATATAGGACATATTCATAGAAAATTTAAAAAAAAAAAAAAAAAAATACAAGCACAAAATGTAAATATTAATGTTTTATATGATTTGCTACCAAACACAACTTTTGGTAGCAAAAAATTTCTTTTTGCCACCAAAAAACGAATTTGGTAGCAGAATCATGTTTTTTGCTACAAAAATTTGGTACCGAAAACTTATATTTTTGTTACCAAACATTATTTTGGTAGTCGAAGATACTTTTTTTACCAAATATGAATTTGGTACCGTAAAGACATATATTAAAGATTAAAAAAAAAAAGTTTTAATGTCAAAAATTATTTAAGAATCATTGTTCTAATAACATTATAACAAAAAATATAGTTTTCAAATTGAGATACATTATTCAAAGTTAAAAATCAATCAAATAAGGAAATTATATACTATTCTATGTGGAACATATACTTTAACAATATCACATATATATATATATATACATGTCTCTTGCTACACTTACAAAAAATAATTAAATTATCAAATAATTGTTATACAAAATATACTAGGATGGATTGTTAAAACTTAATATAGGACATATTCATAGAAAATTGAAAAAAAAAAAAAAAAATAATAAAGCACAAAATGTAAATATTAATGTTTTATATGATTTGCTACCAAACACAACTTTTGGTAGCAAAAAAATGCCTTTTGTCACCAAAATAAGAATTTGGTAGCAGAATCATGTTTTCTCGCTACAAAAATTTGGTACCGAAACTTATATTTTTTTTACCAAACATTATTTTGGTAGTGAAAGCATACTTTTTTTTCTACCAAATATGAATTTGGTACCGAAAAGACATATATTAAAGATTAAAAAAAAAAAAACGTTTTAATGTCAAAAATTATTTAAGAATCATTGTTCTAATAACATTATAACAAAAAAATATAGTTTTCAAATTGAGATACATTATTCAAAGTTAAAAATCAATCAAATAAGGAAATTATATACTATTCTATTCTATGTGGAACATATACTTTAACAATATCACATATATATATATATATACATGTCTCTTTGCTACACCTACATAAAAAATAATTAAATTATGAAATAATTGTTATACAAAATACACTAGGATGATTGTTAAAACTTAATATAGGACATATTCATAGAAAATTGAAAAAAAAAAAAAAAAAAAATAAAGCACAAAATGTAAATATTAATGTTTTATATGATTTGCTACCAAACACAACTTTTGGTAAAAAAATGCCTTTTTGTCACCAAAAAAGAATTTGGTAGCAGAAATCATGTTTTTCTACTACAAAAATTTGGTACCGAAACTTATATTTTTGTTACCAAACATTATTTTGGTAGTTGAAAAGCATACTTTTTTTTACCAAATATGAATTTGGTACCGAAAAGACATATATTAAAGATTAAAAAAAAAGTTTTAATGTCAAAAATTATTTAAGAATCATTGTTCTAATAACATTATAACAAAAAATATAGTTTTCAAATTGAGATACATTATTCAAAGTTAAAAATCAATCAAATAAGGAAATTATATACTATTCTATGTGGAACATGTACTTAGTTAACAATATCACATATATATATATATATATACATGTCTCTTGCTACACTTACACAAAATAATTAAATTATCAAATAATTGTTATACAAAATATACTAGGATGGATTGTTAAAACTTAATATAGGACATATTCATAGAAAATTGAAAAAAAAAAAAAAAAAAATACAAGCACAAAATGTAAATATTAATGTTTTATATGATTTGCTACCAAACACAACTTTTGGTAGCAAAAATGCCTTTTTGTCACCAAAATAAGAATTTGGTAGCGAAATCATGTTTTCTCTACTAAAAAAATTTGGTACCGAAAACTTATATTTTTTGTTACCAAACATTATTTTGGTAGTGAAAGCATTTTTTTTTCACCAAATATGAATTTGGTACCGAAAAGACATATATTTAAAGATTAAAAAAAAAACGTTTTAATGTCAAAAATTATTTAAGAATCATTGTTCTAATAACATTATAACAAAAATATAGTTTTCAAATTGAGATACATTATTCAAAGTTAAAAATCAATCAAATAAGGAAATTATATACTATTCTATGTGGAACATATACTTTAACAATATCACATATATATATATATATATACATGTCTCTTGCTACACCTACATAAAATAATTAAATTATGATATAATTGTTATACAAAATACACTAGGATGATTGTTAAAACTTAATATAGGACATATTCATAGAAAATTTAAAAAAAAAAAAAAAAAACAAATACAAGCACAAAATGTAAATATTAATGTTTTATATGATTTGCTACCAAACACAACTTTTGGTAGCAAAAAATTTCTTTTTGCCACCAAGAAACGAATTTGGTAGCAGAATCATGTTTTCTGCTACAAAAATTTGGTACCAGAAACTTATATTTTTTGTTACCAAAATTTTTTTTGGTTGCTGAAAGCATACTTTTTGCTACCAAATATGAATTTGGTACCAGAAAGACATATATTAAAGATTAAAAAAAAAACGTTTTAATGTCAAAAATTATTTAAGAATCATTGTTCTAATAACATTATAACAAAAAATATAGTTTTCAAATTGAGATACATTATTCAAAGTTAAAAATCAATCAAATAAGGAAATTATATACTATTCTATGTGGAACATGTACTTAGTTAACAATATCACATATATATATATATACATGTCTCTTGCTACACTTACACAAAATAATTAAATTATCAAATAATTGTTATACAAAATATACTAGGATGGATTGTTAAAACTTAATATAGGACATATTCATAGAAAATTGAAAAAAAAAAAAAAACAAATACAAGCACAAAATGTAAATATTAATGTTTTATATGATTTGCTACCAAACACAACTTTTGGTAGCAAAAAAATGCCTTTTTCACCAAAAAAAGAATTTGGTAGCAGAATCATGTTTTTTTACTACAAAAATTTGGTACCGAAAACTTATATTTTTTGTTACCAAACATTATTTTGGTAGTTTGAAAGATATTTTTTTACCAAATATGAATTTGGTACCGAAAGACATATATTAAAGATTAAAAAAAAAACGTTTTAATGTCAAAAATTATTTAAGAATCATTGTTCTAATAACATTATAACAAAAAAATATAGTTTTCAAATTGAGATACATTATTCAAAGTTAAAAATCAATCAAATAAGGAAATTATATACTATTCTATGTGGAACATATACTTTAAACAATATCACATATATATATATATATAACATGTCTCTTGCTACACTTACACAAAAAATAATTAAATTATCAAATAATTGTTATACAAAATATACTAGGATGGATTGTTAAAACTTAATATAGGACATATTCATAGAAAATTGAAAAAAAAAAAAAAAAAAAAAATACAAGCACAAAATGTAAATATTAATGTTTTATATGATTTGCTACCAAACACAACTTTTGGTAGCAAAAATGCCTTTTTGTCACCAAAATAAGACTTTGGTAGCAGAATCATGTTTTTCTGCTACAAAAATTTGGTACCGAAACTTATATTTTTTTTGTTACCAAACATTATTTTGGTTGTGAAAGATATTTTTTTTTACTACCAAATATGAATTTGGTACCGAAAAGACATATATTAAAGATTAAAAAAAAAACGTTTTAATGTCAAAAATTATTTAAGAATCATTGTTCTAATAACATTATAACAAAAATATAGTTTTCAAATTGAGATACATTATTCAAAGTTAAAAATCAATCAAATAAGGAAATTATATACTATTCTATGTGGAACATATACTTTAACAATATCACATATATATATATATATATATAACATGTCTCTTGCTACACCTACACCAAAAATAATTAAATTATGATATAATTGTTATACAAAATATACTAGGATGATTGTTAAAAAAACTTAATATAGGACATATTCATAGAAAATTTAAAAAAAAAAAAAAATAAAACAAGCACAAAATGTAAATATTAATGTTTTTTTATATGATTTGCTACCAAACACAACTTTTGGTAGCAAAAAAATTTTTTTTGTCACAAAAAAAAAGAATTTGGTAGCGAGAATCATGTTTTCTGCTACAAAAATTTGGTACCGAAAACTATATTTTTTGTTACCAAACATTATTTTGGTAGTCGAAAGCATACTTTTTTTACCAAATATGAATTTGGTACCGAAAAAAAGACATATATTAAAGATTAAAAAAAAAACGTTTTAATGTCAAAAATTATTTAAGAATCATTGTTCTAATAACATTATAACAAAAAAAATAGTTTTCAAATTGAGATACATTATTCAAAGTTAAAAATCAATCAAATAAGGAAATTATATACTATTCTATGTGGAACATGTATTAGTTAACAATATCACATATATATATATATATACATGTCTCTTGCTACACTTACACAAAATAATTAAATTATCAAATAATTGTTATACAAAATATACTAGGATGGATTGTTAAAACTTAATATAGGACATATTCATAGAAAATTGAAAAAAAAAAAAAAATAAAAAACAAAACAAAATGTAAATATTAATGTTTTATATGATTTGCTACCAAACACAACTTTTGGTAGCAAAAAATGCCTTTTTGTCACCAAAATAAGAATTTGGTAGCAGAATCATGTTTTTTCGCTACAAAAATTTGGTACCGAAAACTTATATTTTTTGTTACCAAACATTATTTTGGTAGTTTGAAAGCATACTTTTTTTTTTTCTACCAAATATGAATTTGGTACCGAAAAGACATATATTAAAGATTAAAAAAAAAAACGTTTAATGTCAAAAATTATTTAAGAATCATTGTTCTAATAATATTATAACAAAAAAATATAGTTTTCAAATTGAGATACATTATTCAAAGTTAAAAATCAATCAAATAAGGAAATTATATACTATTCTATGTGGAACATATACTTTAACAATATCACATATATATACATATAACATGTCTCTTGCTACACCTACATAAAATAATTAAATTATGATATAATTGTTATACAAAAAAATACTAGGGATGATTGTTAAAACTTAATATAGGACATATTCATAGAAAATTGAAAAAAAAAAAAAAAAAAACAAAATACACAAAATGTAAATATTAATGTTTTATATGATTTGCTACCAAACACAACTTTTGGTAGCAAAAAAAAATTTTTTTGTCACCAAAAAAGAATTTGGTAGCAGAATCATGTTTTTCTACTACAAAATTTGGTACCGAAAACTTATATTTTTTTGTTACCAAACATTATTTTGGTAGTTTGAAAGATACTTTTTTCTACCAAATATGAATTTGGTACCGAAAAGACATATATTAAAGATTAAAAAAAAAAAGTTTTTTATGTCAAAAATTATTTAAGAATCATTGTTCTAATAACATTATAACAAAAAAAAATAGTTTTCAAATTGAGATACATTATTCAAAGTTAAAAATCAATCAAATAAGGAAATTATATACTATTCTATGTGGAACATGTACTTAGTTAACAATATCACATATATATATATATACATGTCTCTTGCTACACTTACACAAAATAATTAAATTATCAAATAATTGTTATACAAAATATACTAGGATGGATTGTTAAAACTTAATATAGGACATATTCATAGAAAATTGAAAAAAAAAAAAAAAAACAAATACAAGCACAAAATGTAAATATTAATGTTTTATATGATTTGCTACCAAACACAACTTTTGTAGTAAAAAAAATGCCTTTTGTCACCAAAATAAGACTTTGGTAGCAGAATCATGTTTTCTCGCTACAAAAAAATTGGTACCGAAAACTTATATTTTTTTTACCAAACATTATTTTGGTAGTTGAAAAGCATACTTTTTTTACCAAATATGAATTTGGTACCGAAAAGACATATATTAAAGATTAAAAAAAAAAAAATCGTTTAATGTCAAAAATTATTTAAGAATCATTGTTCTAATAATATTATAACAAAAAAAAAAATATAGTTTTCAAATTGAGATACATTATTCAAAGTTAAAAATCAATCAAATAAGGAAATTATATACTATTCTATGTGGAACATATACTTTAACAATATCACATATATATATACATATTAACATGTCTCTTGCTACACCTACATAAAATAATTAAATTATGATATAATTGTTATACAAAATACACTAGGATGATTGTTAAAACTTAATATAGGACATATTCATAGAAAATTAAAAAAAAAAAAAAAAAAAAATACAAGCACAAAATGTAAATATTAATGTTTTATATGATTTGCTACCAAACACAACTTTTGGTAGCAAAAAAAAAATTTTTGTCACCAAAAAAAGAATTTGGTAGCAGAATCATGTTTTTTCTACTAAAAAAATTTGGTACCGAAACTTATATTTTTGTTACCAAACATTATTTTTTTGGTTTTTGTGAAAATACTTTTTTTTTACCAAATATGAATTTGGTACCAGAAAGACATATATTAAAGATTAAAAAAAAAAACGTTTTAATGTCAAAAATTATTTAAGAATCATTGTTCTAATAACATTATAACAAAAAAATATAGTTTTCAAATTGAGATACATTATTCAAAGTTAAAAATCAATCAAATAAGGAAATTATATACTATTCTATGTGGAACACATACTTTAACAATATCACATATATATATATATATATTAACATGTCTCTTGCTACACCTACATAAAATAATTAAATTATGATATAATTGTTATACAAAATACACTGGGATGATTGTTAAAACTTAATATAGGACATATTCATAGAAAATTTAAAAAAAAAAAAAAAACAAATACAAGCACAAAATGTAAATATTAATGTTTTATATATTTTTGCTACCAAACACAACTTTTGGTAGCAAAAATTTCTTTTTGTCACCAAAAAAAGAATTTGGTAGCAGAATCATGTTTTCTTATTTTACTAAAAAAATTGGTACCGAAAACTTATATTTTTGTTACCAAACATTATTTTGGTTGTTTGAAAGATATACTTTTTTTCTACCAAATATGAATTTGGTACCAGAAAGACATATATTAAAGATTAAAAAAATAAAGTTTTAATGTCAAAAATTATTTAAGAATCACTGTTCTAATAACATTATAACAAAAAAAATATAGTTTTCAAATTGAGATACATTATTCAAAGTTAAAAATCAATCAAATAAGGAAATTATATACTATTCTATGTGGAACATATACTTTGTTAACAATATCACATAGATATACATATATACATGTCTCTTGCTACACTTACACAAAATAATTTAATTATCAAATAATTGTTATACAAAATATACTAGGATGGATTGTTAAAACTTAATATAGGACATATTCATAGAAAATTGAAAAAAAAAAAAAAAAAATACAATAAAGCACAAAATGTAAATATTAATGTTTTATATGATTTGCTACCAAACACAACTTTTGGTAGCAAAAAAATTTTTTTTGTCACCAAAATAAGACTTTGGTAGCGAGAATCATGTTTTTCTGCTACCAAAATTTGGTACCGAAAACTTATATTTTTTTGTTACCAAACATTATTTTTTTGTAGTCGAAAAGCATATTTTTTTTTCTACCAAATATGAATTTGGTACCGAAAAGACATATATTAAAAAGATTAAAAAAATAACGTTTTAATGTCAAAATTATTTAAGAATCATTGTTCTAATAATATTATAACAAAAAAAATATAGTTTTTTCAAATTGAGATACATTATTCAAAGTTAAAAATCAATCAAATAAGGAAATTATATACTATTCTATGTGGAACATATACTTTTAACAATATCACATATATATATATATATATACATGTCTCTTGCTACACCTACATAAAATAATTAAATTATGATATAATTGTTATACAAAATACACTAGGATGATTGTTAAAACTTAATATAGGACATATTCATAGAAAATTGAAAAAAAAAAAAAAAAAAAAATACAAGCAAAAAATAAATATTAATGTTTTATATGATTTGCTACCAAACACAACTTTTGGTAGCAAAAAAAATTTCTTTTGTCACCAAAAAAAGAATTTGGTAGCAGAATCATGTTTTTTTCGCTACAAAAATTTTGGTACCGAAAACTTATATTTTTTGTTACCAAACATTATTTTGGTAGTTTGAAAGATACTTTTTTTTTTTTACCAAATATGTGAATTTTTGTACCGAAAACACATATATTAAAGATTAAAAAAAAAAAAAATAAAGTTTTAATGTCAAAAATTATTTAAGAATCATTGTTCTAATAACATTATAACAAAAAAAATAGTTTTCAAATTGAGATACATTATTCAAAGTTAAAAATCAATCAAATAAGGAAATTATATACTATTCTATGTGGAACATATACTTAGTTAACAATATCACATATATATACATATATACATGTCTCTTGCTACACACTACACAAAATAATTAAATTATCAAATAATTGTTATACAAAATATACTAGGATGGATTGTTAAAACTTAATATAGGACATATTCATAGAAAATTGAAAAAAAAAAAAAAAAAAAAAAACAAGCACAAAATGTAAATATTAATGTTTTATATGATTTGCTACCAAACACAACTTTTGGTAGCAAAAATTTTTTTTGTCACCAAAATAAGAATTTGGTAGCGAGAATCATGTTTTCTGCTACAAAAAAAATTTGGTACCGTAAACTTATATTTTTGTTACCAAACATTATTTTGGTAGTCGAAAGCATACTTTTTTCTACCAAATATGAATTTGGTACCGAAAGACATATATTAAAAGATTAAAAAAAAAAAACTTTTAATGTCAAAAATTATTTAAGAATCATTGTTCTAATAACATTATAACAAAAATATAGTTTTCAAATTGAGATACATTATTCAAAGTTAAAAATCAATCAAATAAGGAAATTATATACTATTCTATGTGGAACATATACTTTAACAATAACAATATCACATATATATATATATACATGTCTCTTGCTACACTTACACAAAATAATTAAATTATCAAATAATTGTTATACAAAATATACTAGGATGGATTGTTAAAACTTAATATAGGACATATTCATAGAAAATTGAAAAAAAAAAAAAAAAAAAAATACAAGCACAAAATGTAAATATTAATGTTTTATATGATTTGCTACCAAACACAACTTTTGGTAGCAAAAATGCCTTTTTGTCACCAAAATAAGACTTTGGTAGCAGAATCATGTTTTCTGCTACAAAAATTTGGTACCAGAAACTTATATTTTTTGTTACCAAACATTATTTTGGTTGCTGAAAGCATACTTTTTGCTACCAAATATGAATTTGGTACCAGAAAGACATATATTAAAGATTAAAAAAAAAACGTTTTAATGTCAAAAATTATTTAAGAATCATTGTTCTAATAATATTATAACAAAAAATATAGTTTTCAAATTGAGATACATTATTCAAAGTTAAAAATCAATCAAATAAGGAAATTATATACTATTCTATGTGGAACATATACTTTAACAATATCACATATATATATATACATATTAACATGTCTCTTGCTACACCTACATAAAATAATTAAATTATGATATAATTGTTATACAAAATACACTAGGATGATTGTTAAAACTTAATATAGGACATATTCATAGAAAATTAAAAAAAAAAAAAAAAAAAAACAAGCACAAAAAATGTAAATATTAATGTTTTATATGATTTGCTACCAAACACAACTTTTGGTAGCAAAAATTTCTTTTGTCACCAAAAAAGAATTTGGTAGCAGAATCATGTTTTTTCTACTACAAAAATTTGGTACCGAAACTTATATTTTTGTTACCAAACATTATTTTTGGTTGTTTGAAAAGATATACTTTTTTTTTACCAAATATGAATTTGGTACCGAAAGACATATATTAAAGATTAAAAAAAAAAAACGTTTTAATGTCAAAAATTATTTAAGAATCATTGTTCTAATAACATTATAACAAAAAAATATAGTTTTCAAATTGAGATACATTATTCAAAGTTAAAAATCAATCAAATAAGGAAATTATATACTATTCTATGTGGAACATATACTTTTAACAATATCACATATATATATATATATAACATGTCTCTTGCTACACCTACATAAAATAATTAAATTATCAAATAATTGTTATACAAAATATACTAGGATGGATTGTTAAAACTTAATATAGGACATATTCATAGAAAATTGAAAAAAAAAAAAAAAAAATACAAGCAAGCAAAAAATAAAAATATTAATGTTTTATATGATTTGCTACCAAACACAACTTTTGGTAGCAAAAATTTTTTTTCACCAAAAAAAGAATTTGGTAGCAGAATCATGTTTTCTGCTACAAAAATTTGGTACCAGAAACTTATATTTTTGTTACCAAACATTATTTTGGTAGTCGAAAAGCATTTTTTTTTTTACCAAATATGAATTTGGAACCGAAAGACATAAATTAAAGATTAAAAAAAAACGTTTTAATGTCAAAAATTATTTAAGAATCATTGTTCTAATAACATTATAACAAAAAATATAGTTTTCAAATTGAGATACATTATTCAAAGTTAAAAATCAATCAAATAAGGAAATTATATACTATTCTATGTGGAACATATACTTTAACAATAACAATATCATATATATATATATATATATACATGTCTCTTGCTACACCTACATAAAAAATAATTAAATTATCATATAATTGTTATACAAAATATACTAGGATGGATTGTTAAAACTTAATATAGGACATATTCATAGAAAATTGAAAAAAAAAAAAAAAAAAAATACAAAAACAAAATGTAAATATTAATGTTTTATATGATTTGCTACCAAACACAACTTTTGGTAGCAAAAAAATGCCTTTTGTCACCAAAATAAGACTTTGGTAGCGAGAATCATGTTTTCTGCTACAAAAATTTGGTACCAGAAACTTATATTTTTTGTTACCAAACATTATTTTGGTTGCTGAAAGCATACTTTTTGCTACCAAATATGAATTTGGTACCAGAAAGACATATATTAAAGATTAAAAAAAAACGTTTTAATGTCAAAAATTATTTAAGAATCATTGTTCTAATAACATTATAACAAAAAATATAGTTTTCAAATCGAGATACATTATTCAAAGTTAAAAATCAATCAAATAAGGAAATTATATACTATTCTATGTGGAACATGTACTTAGTTAACAATATCACATATATATACATATATACATGTCTCTTGCTACACTTACACAAAATAATTAAATTATCAAATAATTGTTATACAAAATATACTAGGATGGATTGTTAAAACTTAATATAGGACATATTCATAGAAAATTGAAAAAAAAAAAAAAAAAATAAAAATACAAGCACAAAATGTAAATATTAATGTTTTATATGATTTGCTACCAAACACAACTTTTGGTAGCAAAAAAATGCCTTTTTGTCACCAAAATAAGACTTTGGTAGCGAGAATCATGTTTTCTGCTACAAAATTTGGTACCGAAAACTTATATTTTTGTTACCAAACATTATTTTGGTAGTTTGAAGCATATTTTTTTTTTCTACCAAATATGAATTTGGTACCAGAAAGACATATATTAAAGATTAAAAAAATAACGTTTTAATGTCAAAAATTATTTAAGAATCATTGTTCTAATAATATTATAACAAAAAATATAGTTTTCAAATTGAGATACATTATTCAAAGTTAAAAATCAATCAAATAAGGAAATTATATACTATTCTATGTGGAACATATACTTTAACAATATCACATATATATACATATTAACATGTCTCTTGCTACACCTACATAAAATAATTAAATTATGATATAATTGTTATACAAAATACACTAGGATGATTGTTAAAACTTAATATAGGACATATTCATAGAAAATTAAAAAAAAAAAAAAAACAAATACAAGCACAAAATGTAAATATTAATGTTTTATATGATTTGCTACCAAACACAACTTTTGGTAGCAAAAAATTTCTTTTTGCCACCAAAAAACGAATTTGGTAGCAGAATCATGTTTTCTGCTACAAAAATTTGGTACCAGAAACTTATATTTTTTGTTACCAAACATTATTTTGGTTGCTGAAAGCATACTTTTTGCTACCAAATATGAATTTGGTACCAGAAAGACATATATTAAAGATTAAAAAAAAAAACGTTTTAATGTCAAAAATTATTTAAGAATCATTGTTCTAATAACATTATAACAAAAAATATAGTTTTCAAATTGAGATACATTATTCAAAGTTAAAAATCAATCAAATAAGGAAATTATATACTATTCTATGTGGAACATATACTTTGTTAACAATATCACATATATATACATATATACATGTCTCTTGCTACACCTACATAAAATAATTAAATTATGATATAATTGTTATACAAAATACACTAGGATGATTGTTAAAACTTAATATAGGACATATTCATAGAAAATTGAAAAAAAAAAAAAAAAAAAAAAATACAAGCACAAAATAAATATTAATGTTTTATATGATTTGCTACCAAACACAACTTTTGGTAGCAAAAATGCCTTTTGTCACCAAAAAAAATTTGGTAGCAGAATCATGTTTTACTGCTACAAAAATTTGGTACCGAAACTTATATTTTTTGTTACCAAACATTATTTTTTAGTGAAAAATATTTTTTTTTGCTACCAAATATGAATTTGGTACCAGAAAGACATAAATTAAAGATTAAAAAAAAACGTTTTAATGTCAAAAATTATTTAAGAATCATTGTTCTAATAACATTATAACAAAAAATATAGTTTTCAAATTGAGATACATTATTCAAAGTTAAAAATCAATCAAATAAGGAAATTATATACTATTCTATGTGGAACATGTACTTAGTTAACAATATCACATATATATATATATATATACATGTCTCTTGCTACACTTACACAAAATAATTAAATTATCAAATAATTGTTATACAAAATATACTAGGATGGATTGTTAAAACTTAATATAGGACATATTCATAAAATTGAAAAAAAAAAAAAAAAAAAAAATACAAGCACAAAATGTAAATATTAATGTTTTATATGATTTGCTACCAAACACAACTTTTGGTTTTGTCACCAAAAACAACAATTAGGCGCTTTTACAGGTGGGCCGTGGGTGGATTCCTCTGTTTCTCTCAAAGTAAGGATGATTATCTGGACACCTCCTCATCAAAAAGCTTCTTTAGAATCTTTGGTGATTTGAATTTAGAGGAAAAATACTCGGAAAATGAAAGTTCTAATCGGTTTTGTCTACAATATTCCTCAGAAAAGTTGTTCTATATTATTGTGACAACGGTTTGTCGTATTTCAATAAACTTGAGTGAAAATTTACTCTGTTGCTCACCTGTTCTTTTACTTTCTTTTGGTGAAAACAAACTTGAGAGAAATTCTCTTCTACACTGCTCATCTCTTTGAAGTTTTATTGAACGGATTTTTGGTGTTTGGAAGAAAAAATGGAAAATGTTGGGAGACATACTTAATTATTCATTTACAAAGCAAGTCAAGTTTTACTATTATTAGAAATGGATGAAGTACGAGATCAAATTAATGAACACGACTTAATTTTTTTCATGCCTCTATCAGTTTTTAAACATAGAATGTACATTTTTGTTCAACAAATTAATTACTCATTAATGATCTTTTTAGTTGTAATTATATTGTGAATGAAGAAATGTAAAAAAAAAAAAAAAGAAAACTAATTATCATAAATTTATTGTTAAAAAATTCAAAATCATAACATTATTCAAATTCAAATTCAAGAACACTGAGGTCTTCAAGCCTGCATCTCGAGAGACTCGAAAGCCTGGACCTTTTTTATTTTTATTTTTTTTTTTTTTCGCTTTTCTTGTTGTCTCTTTTGCTTCGTTTCATTATATGCAAAGGATAGAGGATTAAAGTAATGTATACCAATTAACATAATTAGAAGGAAAAAAAAAAAAAAAAAACACATAACCTTTAACTCCAATATTAAGATGCCGTTTCTTTTAGACAACTAGAACAACACAACATTTTGGGGGGCAAAAGACTACCTTATAGACGGCAATCTTTAATAATATGCCCTTTATTCGAGCAAACACCACACACACACACACACACACACACACACACAAAGCCAGACAAGTAAGAACATAGAAACACTTGTAACATCAGCACAGAAAGAGAGATAGCCGCATAGTACTGAATGCATTCAGTGGTGCCCATTGGGGCCATCAATGTGGCAGCACTTGTAGCTGATGTAGGTCTCCATGGTGCGAGGGCATTCTGGACATTTTAAGGTCTCGGGAACCTTACCGGCGACGACGGGGACGTCAATGTGGCTGCAGTAGCGCACGGTCTTAGTGACCCTAGAGTGGTATTCCTTGAAAGTGGCCTCGAAGCCCTTCTCCTTCACTACGTCCTTCCATTTATCGACGTCCTCGACGACCTTAAGGATGGCGGAGCCGTGTCCCGCGGTGATCACGGTGGAGCCCTTGCTGAGGACTGCCCAAGCGCTCTCGTTCTTGTAGGCAAGCAGCTTCTGGATGTCTTGTGTGACGGGGTCAACTTGCTTGTGAGACTTGCTGACAAACAAGCTCTCAATGCCGTTCCAGAACCGCCCTATGATGCTGCTGTCTTCGCCTCCCCTGGTCGTCTTCCCGACAAGGAATAACTCAATGTTGATCTTTGTGTCCTTGAAGGCAGGCTCGTTTTGGAGGGCAGTCACTTTCTTGGTGAATTGTTGGATCAACTCCGTGTCTTTGCCTCCATAGAAGAAGATATACTTCTCCTCCTTGATCTGTTAATTGATGATCAGCATATAAATAACAACAAGTGAATCCAAAAGGTCAAGTGATCAACGCTAGTAGAACTTTTATAACTGAAGTTAATGATTTTTAGTGTTTTTTTTTTTTTTTTTTTTTTTTTTTTTTTAGCTTAGGGAAACATATATCTTATGAAGTAACAATTAAAATATGTGAATAACAAATTGCGACTCAAATTTTTCCAGTTTTAGACGAAACACGTACAATACATGAAATCTTAATTTTGAGGGGCAATGCAAAAAAAAATAATAATAATAAATAAAAATAAAATAATAAAATAAAATAATAATAATAATAATAATAATAATAATAATAATAATAATAATAATAATAATAATAATAATAAAAAAAGATATTTACCCAAGTTTCAATGGTTGGGTGAATGTTGCGAACAACAGGAGCAATCCAGTTAACCTTGTCGGTAATAATCTTTTGTGCTTCCAAGTCAAATGGGAAAGCCTCCAATCCCCAACTCTTGATCAGGTGGATTGCGTTGGTGTTTTCCACTTTTCCTTGTGGGCTAAGCACCACAAGCTGAGGCCTGCCCTTGAACTCCCACTCTTCTTTGATGAATCTGATGCCTACAACCGGTGAAAATTGCTGCACAATGTACCACGGAATCTTAGGGCGTAGAACGTCGAACTTCTTGCGCAATTCGTCGGTCCATTGCTCCACGATCGGAACCCACACGATTGTGTAGTTCCGTTCCTTCTTTGTTTTATCGTAAATCGGCTTGAGGAGTGCGATGTCTTCTTCAGTGATGTCCAGGCTTGAAATCCAGAGGAATACGTTTTTCCTCCTTAGCACGTCGATGTTCACCTGTTTGAAGGATTAACAATTAGGAAACTAATAATTCCAAACACAATAAATATACATATTTGGAAATATATACGTCGAACAATAATTTTTTTTTTTTGTCCTTACAGTGGCAGTTGCAGGCACATTCTAGCGGTAATTACACATCTAATTTCGCTTAAAGATGTAAACCCCTTGTCCAAGTTCGAAAAAATAAATAAATAAATAAAAAGCGTTTACCGTTCTGTTTGTGGAACCATCAATGAGGGGCTGCAAAGTAGTGTCCTTGATAAAGATCAAGGCCTTGAAAATCTCCAGGACTTCAGTTGGGGTTCTCAAGAGTTTCCTGATTCTCCGAATAGCCTCGGCCTCAGCTGCAATGTTTTTTTTTTTCCCAAAAAAGGAGCCAAGTATTACAGATTAATAACACATACCAGGCGTTTGCAAGCAATATTGACGAAACAAGAAACTATGGATTTTGCAAATTTAATTTACCTAGTTGCCTCCGGCAAATAGTCAGATGCAAGTTGAGCCTGTTTAGGATGAAGTGGATTTTCTGAGAGTAGGGAGCCAAATCATGAGGTTTCTCAGGCCTGGATTATCATGGAAGCCATGAATCACAACAAATTATGTTAATATAATGAATATCAAAATATTGTTGTCTAAAATAATTAGTCAGTAATTAACGACTTACTCATCACTGAGAAGAATGGAGATCTTGGTTGCAATAGCCACAATTGTGACAATGGTCCAGTAGACATCCACTGGCAAGTGGTCCAATGCCGCTGGCAACTCAGGGACATTTTTCGGGTCATTAACAGACAGCTTCTCAAACTCGTCGAAAATCGCGATGACACGCGTGGTAGCCTTGATGAGGCTGCTGACCTCCAGAATTGCTTGCCGGCGTTTCTGGAGCTCCGCCGCCTTGATAAGTTGGGGCACTTTTCTCAGGATTGCCAATTGTTTTGCCAGAGGGTCCGATTGGAAGTGGTGGGCGAGGTGCCAGAAATCCCCGAAATCGTAGGCAAAAGCGGCCAGGGTCAGCACTGATTTTGCTTCCCAGGAGTAGCTGGAAAGCTTGTGGAGAATGGAAAGAGCTGTCTTGTGTGCAATTTCCTCACCCGGAGGTTTGCATGCAAGCTGCAAATCCAAACAAGTCATTGTTAATTTTGTGCTTGCGCTGGGGCCTAAATGAAAAGAAAAAAAACGGTAGAGGTTATAATTAGCAATTTATAATTAATGTACCTCACTGCCAACGGACTTAATTGTGCACAATGGGACAGTGAAGTTAGCATTGGGGCTCTTTTCCTCTATGTTTTCCACATGGACGTTGCTTCCCTGTACAATCAGTCAAAACTAATAACTCAGCATTTGCAAGGCGGGTTCTTTTTTTTCCTCTATGTTTAAAATATTATCACATTAATTAATAATATAAGATTGTATTTATAACGAAAAGATGACAATTCAGAATTGGTATAAAACATATAGATAGACCTAAATATATATTTTGTAAATGATAAGAGAGAAAAATTAGCATATAAAATTATTAGAATGTTCCAATTATGTTGGCACCCTGGCCTCTAACGAACTCATACGGCACTAGACTCTCCACTCTCTCTGTGAAAAAATGAAAAGAAAAAAAAAATTGCATGCAAAAAAGTTTTTCCTTTTTTGAAGCCTAATTAGGCGAACTAAAAAAAATGCTTGACATGGAGGGAAACAATACACATACTACATACATACATATATTTATAATGAAATCAATACGTTTGTTTTGATAATTAATTAAGAACGCAATTCCATTAAGGTATATTTTGTACAGATATTGTATGTACCTGCACAACTTTGTCAATAATCTGGGTAGCACGCTTGAGAATGTTTTCGACGATGACGAAGAGTGAATCTTCGTCGAAAGATTCATCGGTGTGAACATGAGTCTCGTAAATGAGTTCAGTGATTTTTTTGTCGGACAAAGTGAAGAGGCTGACCTCTCCTCCAATGTGTTCTTTCACATTGGTGACCACATTTTCAACTCTAGAGGCTACGTCTTTGGCAAGGCTCAACATTTTGGCTTACGGCTAAAAAAGAAAAGGAGACAAAAGAAGTAGAATATTATGGCTTTGGGAAACCGAAGGCTCTTGTGTTTGCCGGGTTGTTGTTTGGTGTGGTGGAAAGGTAAATCTGCAGGGTTATATATAGCCATTACTTGGCCTTATGTTGTACTAAATTACTCTTGTTTTTCACGTGAAGCATGTGGGTGGAAAGCATTTACTCGTAGGAAAGGAAAGGAAAGGTGGTAAAAATAGACTTTTTTTAAAAGACCAAAAAAGAAAGAAAAAATTGCTCGATAATGTTTGGCTAATTAAAGGACCGCAAGTTTTCTCCTTCAATCAAATTATGCCATGTATAGGGTCCGTACAGTATCATAAACTTCAGATTCTTAAAACTTGCACAAGAACTAAAGTAGCTATGTTGTTTTTCTTACCTATTTTTCAAGAACTTTGTTTTCTATCTTTTAACTCTTTTATTTCTTCTTTTTTATTTTTCATACCCTATCAAATATTAAATCCTAAATTTTAAACCTTAATTCTAATTATAAATCCTAATATAAATTCTAAATTATAATCCTAGATCTTGAATCCTATCTAAATTTTATATATTCTATTGATATTGATTTCTTTTGGTGTTTGCGATATTTTTTTCTTTAATTAATGAAAACTTTTCTGATAAATTATATGACTTATAAAAGAGATAATTAGTCTGTTCTTTAGCTTGGACAAAACTGGAAGTCTTGAACTATTTGATGGTTTTCTTTTGAAGGAGAAGTTGATTAACTTTCAAGAGTGAGTAAAATAAATTCTTTCGAATAATTACGAACAATATATCGTATCGTAGTGGCTGCTTTTTTTTTTCCTCATTTTTTTTTAGTATAGTAGAGGTTCATATTCTAAAAGTGCTCCTGGATTAATAGATATACACATATGAAATCCTGCTATTTGGTGCTCATTTGAAAAAAAAAAAAAAAAAAAGGTTCACGTGTGTATATGCGTTAATTAGTCTGTATCTCTTTTGTACTACATATCTTGGGCGTTTAGAAACATTCGGAAGTTATTCCAAAAGTCTCGCGTATGAATCCGCAGAAGAAAAGGGAGCCACAATATATATATATATATATGTCTTTTTTGTTGTCATGTATAAAATTTACTTTTTTCTAATTTTTATTTTTCAATATACTTTTCTCTTTAAACCTAAATGGAGGAATTCAAATTCTTCATTTTATGGAGTCAAGGTATGGAATGAACGTAAATTATGCCTGTAATCATAGTTTTTAGCATACTTTACCACTGCATGATATTAAAATTATAAAATTGTCTTAATTAAAATACTATTTTAATACAAGGTTTTAAACAAGTTGAAAGCAATTTTTGTTGAGGTCGAAACAAAACGAAATATGTCAAAGACAATACATAATGATTTTGTTTTTGTTAGATGAGCGAGAACCGGAGTTTTTTGTCATACATCCGCCGTGGTAGATTCTTCTTGGGTGGTTGTTAGTTTTGTTAGAGATGAAGATAAAGCAATCAACACTTTTCCTTTTTTTTTTTTTTTTTTTTTTTTTTTTTTTTTTAAACACTCAGTGGGTCTTAAGTGAGTATGTTTGTTACTAAAAAAAAATGTTAGCCTCACTATTTTTGTCATTTCTATTTTTGTCATTTTTTTTTTTTCATTTAATGTTTGACACGTGAACTCTATTAATATGATATATTATTATTTACATAGAAAATGAGATAATGGAGTTCATGTATTAAATAGTAAATACAAAAATTAACAAAAAAAGTGATAGAAAGAGTGTCGCAAATATTTTTCTTGTTACTAATTATCAGGATGACAAGAAACGATTGAAATCAAGATAATATGGGTATAGGTGAATTATACCTTTATTAGTAGCTTTATATTTATTTTCTCATTAGAAAATAAATCCTTGTCTTCTCTTCTTCTTTTATTTTCTTCATCAATTTTTAATACATAATTGGTAGTTTGATGAATATGGACAAATATGCACTAGGTGGAGATAGTTGTCTCGGCATCTTAACCGTTAATGTATTAGAAGTTGATAAATCGCAAAAAAGGCTCCGATTACTGATTTGAAAAAGAAAACAGCCATGGTTCATACTCCAAGTGGGAACCGAATTCGAGTTTTCGAAGATAATAATGAAGTGTTAATTATGACTAATGATGATCGGGCATCAAATCGAATTTTGATTCTACCAATAAGAGTTTCAAGCTCGTTCAGTTGTTGCCTTTGGTATCATGCACTATGCTTCACTCAAATGGATTTTTGCCTTAGGGTTTTGCCATTTGATAGTAGATCTTTTATCTCAAAAACTTCATCTATATTATGTTTTCTTGTAATATTTTAAGTACAATTGATTAGCCCCTTTTGGCCTCCTTTCTTCTTTTTTTTTTTTTTTTTTTTTTTTCCCTTTTTATGGAAAGCCTCCTTCATTCGGGATCACAATTTTTGTTTTTGTTTTTATTTGTGGTATTTCTAAAATTAATAAATTGACAGGGGCCCTAGTGTTGGATAAAAAGTTTTAGTGGTGTCAACATTGTCCACATAGCTTCTATATGTCAATTTCTTTTTCTGTCTCTTTCTTTTTTTCCACTAAAAAAAGGTTATTTAAAATATACTATGTACTTGTGCTCAATCTATATCTTTTTTAAATAATTCTATAAAATCATCATAACAATTTTAGTTACATACAATATGTTTCTTTTTAAAAATTATTTTTTAATGAAGTGGAGTACAATGTGTTTAACTTTACAATATATTCCTAAGAACATAATCAACGATTCAAGCACTTTCTTGAAGATAAGACGGCCATGGTGGTTCATGATTCAAAAAAGCCGCAAAAAAAGCCCCTTAAGACCATCTCCAATATAAATATTAATGTCAATTATATATTTAGTATTAAAAAGTGTGATATGGTATATTTGACATGTTGTGCTCCAAAATATAAAGTTATTTTAAATGCTAAATCTACCTTTTAACCATAATCATCAAGTTTTGAAAGTTGTAAAAGTTTACTTTTAATTTTAAAATAATTTTGTTATAAAAATTTTTTAAAATAATTTTAAAATGCAAAAAATACAATAATTAAATGAAAAAGTAAACATATCAACTAATAAAAATAGAATGTCAAATTTACCATATGCTGGCAAATTTGACATATTAAATAGCATTGTATTACTATTTTTTATACTCTAATATTAAATTTACAATTAGAACATTAATTATAAAATTCATTGTAGATGCTCTTGAGAGAGTCATCTCATTTCTAAAACGTGAAGCGAAGGAGAGGATGGAGAGTGGTGACCCCTTATTAGCCTCTAGTCGCTTGAGAGGCTACACTCGATTGAGATCGGATCCATACGGATATGGTTGTTTGGACGCTAGCTAAAGTCGCAAAGATATGTTTGCTTAAATGATCGAGGCTGGAGCAATATTGCTGGCTATTTTGGTTGACAGAATGATGATAGAGAGCCCTTCCAATCTCCTAATTAACGATCTCTCGCATTAACGATTCCAACCGGTCCTTGCTTCAAACACCATCGCATTTACTGATAATGCATGTACAAGAAAATAATAGTCGTACCTGCGAGTGTATTGATCCATTCAGATTGTCAATCACATCAAAATTTAACTATTTAATCAGTCAAAAATGAACACGAGAATTCCCTTTAAATAACATCAGAGATAGATGTTTGAAACATATATAAATTATAACCTTAAATCTTATTTGATTTTACGACGACAGTTAAGGGTTAGTTTGAGATTGTTGCAGTTCTAAAATAAATTATAATAAAAAGATACGGAGCACTTGATTCTGTTCTAGTAAATACGCTACTTGTATAGTATTATATATAAAGGACTTTTGGAGTCTCCGATTGGCTCTAATTAAGTCAACTAAAAAGTGTTAATTAGATGAGAAAAATCTTAAGCGGAAAACAACTAGAAGGATCCACTCTCTCACTTAAATTACTAAGAGGAAGAAGCCTCATCAAAACCATTAAAGTGTACAACCAATCCATTAATGATAAAACCACATTTTAGGGAACAAAAAAAATAAAAAATAAAAAATACTTTGGGGCAACATCAGTACTAATAGCATGTAGGTCTCACCTGTAGACGGCAATGAGACTCACTTTTTATTAGTAGATGGTGTTTAGCACTGTCAGTGCCAAATAATACTATTCAAAAAAATAAGAACGTGAGAATAAAAAAACAAAAACAAAAAATGAAAGCACATGAAAGTGTAATTGATAACTTTATTGACGAATACAAAATTCAACGGTTTCAGCAATAGCTACCACCAATGTCGTATCTGTTCATACAAAAAGGACATTTTATGAAACGTGAAAACTACTTTATTTGTTTTTTTGCTACTCTGTACTAAATATATGGTAGATAGCCGAGTTGTCAGTTTCGGAAATCAAAGATGAAACCATCTTTTTTTATCCAAAATCTTCAACTTCAAATTAATATGGATAAGAAAAGGCACATGCAACACATAGCCAACATTGATTCTCCAATATATATATGAACTCCAAAAGCGTACGAATTACCACCATATATCCGACCAGAGCATTAATATACACAAGAATACATTTGGCAAAATATTTCTGATATATTTTTTTTTCATTGTTTTCACATGATAATATTTATTTTAAGCAGAAGAGTACACAGCTGGAAGAATATGACCGTGAAATAACAATTTATCAAGTGCATGCATGCTCACGAATATTTATATAATCTTTTATCATTTTTATTTCTTGATACCATGATATAATCAATCAGCTGAGATGTTTGTGCTTTGTAACATCCTCACTGAGATGTTGCTTCCTAGTCAGACACTCGATCAATGTATGTATCTTGCTCTGAAGGAGCTTTTTTTTTTTTTTTTTTTTTTTTTCTGGAAAGTTCTTCACTATTACACTACTTAATGATTTATTATTAAAAAAAAAAAAAAAAAAAAAAAAAGTTGTAATTTCCAATCGTTAGTGTCGGTTTATTGGTTTTACCAAATTGTAATTTCCAATTGTTAGTGTCGGTTTATTGTTTTTACCAAATGGTTTAGTCTTTGCCTATATATATACACACACATTTGTACTACTACAGTTGAAGGAATAGGACATATGAACTTATTGGTTATTGGTTAGTCCTCTATAGTGTGCAGTAGGGTACGTTATCATAATAGACGTGTCCGGTAAAGCGCCATGCACAAGGACTTTTCATATGTCATAATTACAAAAACGAACAAAT
Source organism: Morus alba (assembly GCA_012066045.3). Lineage (NCBI taxonomy): Eukaryota > Viridiplantae > Streptophyta > Magnoliopsida > Rosales > Moraceae > Morus > Morus alba. Next base: position 7,831,724 of record CP050225.2, on the reverse strand, counting down.
GCAACAGATGAATAATTAGACACGTGTTTCGTGATGAATCTGCAGCAACTAGCAAGCATGGAAAATATAGTAATCCATGGGTGGGTCCTCGACAGACAGAAAAAAAAAAAAAAAAAAAAAAAAAAAAAAAAAGAGTCTTCTCTTGATGAAAGATTAATTGGTTACTTCAATATTTACATTTTAACTCGTTAATATGGTCGTAATAAATTATATATTTGATAAAAAAAAAAAGTAATTACAATTATATTTTTATCATGACATGCTATTAAATTTTTATATTTATTAGATAACCACTATAAAAACATAAAAAATTTTCATATATATATATATATATAACAGGGTTTCGTACTGTTCTTCAATAGGACTATATTATTATGTAACATATAAAATTTAAAGTATAACATAATATTCATTTTATGTAATACTTATGCAAAGCATGTATAAAATTGAAAAAATTAGGTATCTAAAACACATTTCTAACATTAACGCTACGATATTTAATAAAGGTGATGTCACATTTTTACTTTTATATGTTACATTACACTATCGGACTTCAGGATTGTAAACAAAATCTATATGTATAAAACTAAAACAAAACATACATACGTAACAGATGCATGATATTTTGCCACATATGTTTGCTTATGACTTCTGCAACAATATAAAGCTGCTAGTACTGGTGCGCATATATACATACATACACATATGGTAAAGAACACCTTTACAATTGCACGTTCAACACTCAAACTCTTTCTTTAAAATCACACTGAATGTTATTATTTAAAAAAAAAAATGAACAAAAGGGGGGAATTTGCTAGAGTTCTCAAATTCATGGTAAACATATGTCAAAGAATTAAGTTTGGGAGGCATTTCGGAAGGTAGCCTATAACTCAGGGTTAAGGCCACAATTTGTCCTAACTAATAACACCAGTTTTGGGGATTTTTAAATTACTTTTCTGCCCATGAAATGTCGCCTTCGACACAGATATACCTCTTTATTTTCATAATTGCCACCTAAACAGTGGCGCATCCACCGGTATTAGTCTGTTTTGCTTGGCTGGCTATTCGCTGTCTTCCAACTTGCAAGCTGCAATTGTCTAATCAAAATTTGTTCCTCCTCTCCTCTTGCGCGACGTGTGGAAGAAACGATTCGCCGAGCGGACCGTAGTCTTTGTATATATAAATACAAAATAAATATGCCATGCAATCGACCAAATATGAACAAAATTTACTATTCTTCCACAACTTATTGTTGTCCTCTACAAAAATCATAATAGCCCTGTCTGGTAAAGCAAGCACGGACTTTTTCATATGTTGTAATTACAAAAACGCCATGCACAAGCACGTTTTTAATTGCTAAAAGAGACGCGTGAAGTACGTGGATCATGTCGGTCATTGGCATATTACTTTAATTTACACATTACTTTAAATGAGATTGTTCTATTACAATTTAACGAACGTACAAACTAGATAACTATAAGAACACGTTTAATTAAAATTATAAAATTAATACTATTTTTAATTTATGTATATTTTTTATGAGAAAAAATATTATAGTAAATTATGAATTATAAAAAATATCAGACTTAGAGTTATATAGAACAACATGAAACATAGTTTTATAGTTTTTTTTAATAATTAAGATATATATATTGGTCTTTCATATTCTCATACAACAATGTACATCAGTGCACATATCAATATAAAAAATATATATATCAGCAGAGTGGATAGAATAGACTATGGTCATCTTTAAAGCGTTGAAATAAATAACTATTATATAAGCCACAAGAGAACAATCTCATCTTACTACCGCCCTGATATACATATTTAAGGAAAAACTATACATGTTAGTTTCTAAAGTTTGCCCATTGTGATAGTTTGATACTTGAACTTTTAATTTTGATAAATTAGTTCTGAGCTTGTTTTGTTTGGCTAATTTGATATCTGATACTAAATTCACAAACAACAACAATAACAAGTTTTAATCCCAACTTAATTAGAGCCGGTTATATGGATACTAAATTCACAAATAATTTCTGAAATTTAATAACGGAAATCATGTTCTCTGCACTAGTTTTAAAACTCTTTGAGAAAACGAACATTTCAAACTTAATATAACTATTTATGCTAAATTTCTAACGTACGTACGGAGATTATACAATTACATCTCACCTCCCTTTCAGGGAGGGTTGGGGACGTGATCTCGTATTCCTTAACCCCATCAATCCTGTTACCATTTAATAGCGCAACACCCATTAACTTATATATATATATATATATATATATATCAAACGAGTTTCTCACCTGACCAAGAGTTTCTAGTTGATCTCCATACATTCTCGATGCGCTTCTCATAGAAATACAAAAACGTATCGCCAACTTCCTATATACAATTTGGCCTGAACTAATTATGCACAAAGGTTTTTGTAGCTAGATGAACAACTCTAACTAATTTGAGCGCTGTAGAATTAATATTATTCCGTCTTCAGGTACTTATACAATAAAGTATGTATTTATGGCTCCCGTATGTTAAGTAGTTATGTTTTTAACTTGTTAAATTATTATATCTTCCTTGTTTGGTTTTGTGTTTTTATGTTATGAAATAATCATGGACACCTAAGTCAACCATAAATAGATCATATTATTCATATCCACTGCTACGTAGTAGTATTATAATTTATTAAATTAAACTTTTCCTTCTATCTGCTTATAAAAAAAATAAAAAATAAAAATAATAACAATAATAAATAAATTTCCTTCAAGCTAAAAAGAGAAAAAATAGAAAGAAAAGTGTGCGTATATATTATGCCATATGCCCCTGACTTATTCAAACATGAATGATAATAACAGTGAAACCAACTTTACTAATATTTTAATTTTTTTTTTATTGCAACAAAAGATATAATAATAATATTTCATTTCCTTAAGAAAATATGATAGGGATACCGTCTCTCATTTGAAAATAAGCTCTTGGTCCTTAGTCCCAGATTTCGCGCAGATTCCGACTTCTTCATTACTGGTAAGCTCTTTTATGATCATTGTGTTCATGTTGCTTGGCATTTTTACATATTTTTCTACCGAACCATATGCATGTTCTAGGCTTGAAAATAGAGGACAGAGACTCACCATGCGCTTTCCTTGACCCACTTAGGATAGCTTTTCTAATTTCTGGCCGATTGTAATTTCTGAAGTCTGGGTTTTGACGAATCTTGGTAGTATGAATATTGTTGACGGTGTTTTTCTGACAACTCGTTATAATCTCTCTTAATCACTCGCGATTATGCTAAACACGGGATAATGGAATGAACTGAAAGGTAATACAGAAGAAACAACGATTTTATAGTGGTTCGGCAATAATTTTGTGCCTAATCCACTTGTGCATGCACTATGTTCGTTGAGGTGAATACAAACGTTGCCTTTTTCATACAAAAATCTCTAACCCCTTTCCGGGTCTTTGTTCGCTCTATTTATAGGCCTTCTCACGTACTCACACATTCCCGGTTCCCAAGATGGAAGCCAACTTCTGTCCTCGATCCGCGGGAGGGTAGGTGAGTTCTCATGATGAAAGTTCCGGAAATCAGGCGGCTGATCCTCTGTCTGCCGTCGATTTCCCCGACCTGCGACCGCCGGATCAACACTTCCCCTCCTCGAGTTGACATGACCGCCAGCAGGCCCCTTGCAATCTTCTTAGGTATCTTGGTTGTAAGAGTCGAGACAGTTTCTTGACGTCAACTGTCGCACGATGACCTCGGCGTCAAGGACAATATTACACGGTCTTCCTCGACGCCGAGACTGATTCCAAAGGGGAGTCTCGGGCGCTGTTGTCGTGTCCGAGGAGTGGTCGACTCATCAAAAAAGGGAATGGTCGACCCACGACCGTGGTGTAACAATTACCCCTAGACTGGATGTCGCAGCGCGGGTTTCACTGGCTACCAGCGTCGAGGACGCCATCAGCGGGTGGCAGTCAGAGCAGGACGGCGACTTGTCGCATACGATCATTGGGCGGGCTGGTTTCCTCGGCAGTGGGTCCGTCGCGCCGATCGTGTCGACCGTCACGCCCCGCCCGGGTGCCATGTGGCATTAGCGAATGAATCGCGACCGTCCGATGGAGTGTCCCTTGGGTTGCCTTGCCCCTAACCGTTAGATCGTGTCCCACCATTCCCACCGTTGGATGGAGACTTATAACCTTCTACGGCTGAGATTTAGGGGTTCCTGGGCGCCTATTTAAACCCCCGAGAGGGTGTTAACTCGGTACGATTGCTCAAGTGCCGTTACTCTACCGGATTTTCACCAGCCGTCTTGCTTCCGCGTGCTCACTTCTCATTCCATTTCCAGGCTTCCGTCTTCCGGTGACCGGTAAGTTCCCATTCTCTCTTCTCTCTGCCATTGCTCTGGTGTAGTTGCGTGCGGAAAGCGGAATGGGGGAGGGAAGAAACGCCCTCACCTGCCGCGGCCGGCGGTGTACCTTTGGTTGAAGCCGCCACGGGCCACCGACTGGGTATTTGCTATCTTAACCCTGTACTGGGCTTGGTTTCCCAAGTTCCAGCCCAGGGACATATTCCTCGCGCCTTTGTGCGCGGCACCTGGACCTCTCGACCATTAGGAACTAACCTTTCCCTTCATTTGTTTCCAGAAGAAATGTCTTCCAAACCAGCTAGGGGTCGAGGGGTCTCCACGTCTCAGGTGAGGGATGACCCGACCGAGATGGCAACGCCGAGCTCACCCTCGGTGGAAAGCGCGGACTCTCTCCTTCATGAGGTCGAGGAGTTTCCCGAAGGCTCGACTTCAGGCTCGCAGTCGGACGAGCTGATCCTCCTTGAGGACGGGGGAGCGGGAGGTCAAGCCGGCCAATCGGAGGATCATGAGTGTGAGGTCGCGTCAACCAGCGGCCTCTCGGGACTTGCCACGGATGTCAACCCATCCAAGCTAAGGCCCCGAGCTGCGATGTAAAAAGGATATTTATTATTTATTTAATAAAATAGATTATTCATCATTTTATGTGCATATATTTATGAATATTTTATGAATATCAAATAAACTTCCTTGATTATTTATGTAACCTTAAACATGGTATATAAGTGTTATATACAAGAGGATAATGTTTAAGGATAATAATCAAAAATAGCTTGTTCATAATGAATTTAATTAAAGTTCGAATCTTTAATTAAAACATTATTAATACATGTCATTCTCATTTAGAATGGAACGGTGTTATCCGCACTTTTTAATATGGCGAGATATTGAATGAGTGTATTTCGCATAATGAGATTATGTGGAACATGGACACGAGACACAATATGAATTTCTAATAATTTCCGTTAAGCATAGAAATTCTAATTGAGTCTACCGATGGTCATATATAGAATGATCTTAATCCCTTAACAAACTTCTTTAACAATGAATTTGTTTTATGAATCACTATCCATTAGAGAATCAAAATGGTACTCATTAGGATGGAAATTCCTTCTTGATGTAATAAATAAGAGAGTTAATTCGATTTGGATTAGTAAGAGCTCCCGACTCAATTTGTTTTATGAATTATTTCCATTAGGAGGATCAAGGATAAAGATGTATATGCAATGACTATATCAAATGGACACTTCACAATGACTATATCAAATGGACACTTCATTTAGAAGTAATTAATGTCTATAATTCCGAGAGTGCAATTCCAAGTTTATAGTGGAGTAACTATTGAATTAATAGAATTAATTAATTAATTAAAGTGTTTAATTAATTATTAATTTTATTGAGCTCAAAATTATAGGTCCATTAGTCCCCGCGTCGTCCTTGTAATTCTACCGGACACAAAGGGCAAAATGGGAATTTTAGAATTACGAAATTCTAAAATTAAATACTCAAGAATAATTAATTGAGAATTAATTATTATTTAAATAATGAGATTATTTAAATTTGAATTTGAACATATCTAGATTTATCCATTTAAACTTATTTGATAAGTTGTTCAATTTAGAATTCAAATTAATTTAAGTTTGACTTAAATTCAATTTTGAATCAATTAAAATTGAACTACTGGATAATGGATAAAATATCTTCCTTCCTTATCTTATTTAGGTGTCACACACAAAGGGATAAAATCCTAGGGTGGCCGCCATCAAAGGGATAAGGGAAGGGATTTTTGTTCCAAAATTCAAAATTGGAGATAAGGATTTGATCCTATTTTGAAGTTTGACTTCTTCTCTTTAAATATGAGATAAATGGAAAATTGTAGGACAATTTTTGAAACACTTTCAGCCCTAGTTTCCCTAGAGGTGGCCGGAATTCTCATATAGCAAAAAAGAGAGTGAAAATTTTTCTCTCCAAAAATTCCACATCGTGCATGCGTTGGTGTTTGTGGAAATTCGAGTGTTTTACAAACCGTTTTGTCTCACGTGTGCCCACACACACGTCTACGTGGAATCAAGGAATTGACATGGAAGACTTTGGTGTTCTAAACACAAAAGCTTGGAGCTAGGACTGTTCGTGGTCAAAGAAAATCAAGATATCATCCGAGTCGGCTACAAGGTATTTTTTCGGTTAATCCTTGAATCTTATAAATTAATGAGATTAATTTATTGGTGCATAAATTAATATAATCTATAGAGTATCTCAAAAGTTTTATGAAAATTTTTGTGATACACGATCCGCTATTCCGCTGCGTTTCCGCCGCCGAATTTGATTCGGCAACCAACATCTTCCTGCTAGGCCGAGGAAGAGGAAGGAGAGAGACGTGGCGCCAGAGACGCCGGTGGCGCCTCGCGCTCCGGTCACCCCCGCCCCTCGGGCTACTGATTCACTCCCTCGGGGGGTGCTTGTGATCGACCCCGGCTAGGAGGCCCGGCGTCGGGGAATCGGGCGACCGCTGGAAAGCTGGGGGGGCCCCTCCCAGCCGGCACCGGCGCCAAGAGAGAAAGGGAAGGCGTCGAGGAGGCCCCTGTCCTTTCGGCCGGTGGGTGCTGCCGGGGTCGAAGATCGACGACCCCTGAATTCCTCGTTACAGATGTCGCCCCCCGCTACCTTCGCTGCCAACGCCCGCGCCTGCATCCACGGTTCAGCCCGCCAACCAGGCCATCTACCCTACTCCATGAGGACTCTGGAATACTTTTGCGGAAGAGGAGTATCCTCGACTGCCAGCGTCTCACCGTGGACGCCGCTTAGATCTCGCACGTTTTTTCATCAAGCCCGATTCTCGCTTCCATCTTTGAAATTTTATCCCCATAGACTTAACAAGTCCCTTCTTTCACTTAGTCTGTAGGCTCTTGAGCTGACCCTCCAGAACTACGTCGAGCTGGAGGAGTGGATGCAGACAAGCTGCCTCTAAAGACGTCGAGCAGGAGCTTCTGGCGCTCAGGTCCGCCCGAGACGAGCTCTCCACGAGCCTTGCGATCAAGAAGGCCAAGGTGCTGTCCCTCGGTGAGAGCATCTCAACCGAGAAGGCCTCCAGCTACAAGGAGGGCGCCCAAGATGGGCGCTCTAAGGCCATCGAGGAGTACCTCTCGTCTGCCGAGTGTCGGAAGCGGGAGGAAGAGGTGGCTTCACGGGTGATCCGGGACTTTATGAAGTCTCCGGATTTTAGCCGCCTGGTCGACGGTCCGCTGGAGCTCTTCAAGGCGTCGCCGGAGCTCGAGCGGATCATCGAGGGGACGCTTGGAGCAATTCAAATCGTCCGAGGCGTTCGAGGAGTTGGTGACCCAGAGGCTCGACACCTACTAAGACTCAGCTGAGTTTGAGGAGCTCCAGCTGGCCCTCATGAAATCCGCTGGTGAGCAGATCCTCGACCGCTTCCGGAAGAAGCGTCCAGACGTCGACCTCTCTTTCCTCGACGACTCTGACAGTGAAGACGTCGAAGTGGTCGAGCCTTACTGGGTGGATGGCGACGGGGACGGTCCGCTGGGGGATGCCGACCAGGGAGCAGTCGGCGCTGAGGCGGCACCGGAGGAAGGCCAGGCCGAGGGGGGAGTAGTCGGCGCCGAGGTGGCACCGGAGGAATTCACCGGGGGCGGAAAAGGCGGGAACGGAGGCGCCGAGTGACGGCAATTTTATATTTTTATTTTTATCTGTTTTTGAGTAGGGTCGTAAGGCCCAGACAATATTTTATCCAGTGCTTTGTAACGACCATAAGGTCGAGACCTTATTTATTTATTTTTCTTTATTATGGACCCGCATTACTCCCTATATTGTGTTGTGTGGAAATTTGCTTAGGAAGTTAAAACTTACTAAGTGTAAGCTCGACTACCTTCTTGATTATTGCGCGTCGTAGTTTTCCCAAGTGTCGGCTCGACTGCCTTAACACCCCCTTGCCAGGGTGGAGTCCTTGGAGTCGACGTTGGTGCATCGCAGTAGATAGTAGGACCCGCGGCCGTTTGCTTGTAGAGCGTTGACTATGTAGTCTTATGGTCGACGTATCGACAAGTTTTGATTGACGTATCGACAACTAAAGTTTGTTTATAAAGTAAAAAGTACCAGTCGAAATACCATCTTTTATTTATTCGTGAATCGATTACAAGCCTGGCATTTTATTCTGAAAAACGAGAAAATGAGCGAATACAAGTAGGGGACTTTGGTTCACTGACCCAGCGCTTGTCGTAGTTATTGGTAGTAGACCTTCAACTGGTTTGCATTCCAAGTATGCTTGATGCTTCGGCCGTCAAGCTCTGGCAGCCGGTATGACCCGTTCGCCACGACTTCCATTATTTTGTAGGGCCCCTCCCAAGTGGGGCCTAGGGCCCCGGAGTTCTTAGGTTTTGTGTTAGGGATTACGACATGGAGAACCAGATCTCCCACTCCGAAGTGCTTCGGCCTGACCCGCTTATTGTAGTACCTAGCAGTCCTTGCTTGGTATGCAGCGAGCCTTAGTTGTGCGTCTGTGCACCGCTCTTCCAAGAGATCGAGCTCTAAGTTCATCAGCTCGGCGTTCCTATTTTCTTCGTACCGGGTTACCTGGTCGGTCGGAATAGACACCTCGACCGGCAGGACCGCTTCGAACCCGTAGGCCATTGAAAATGGGGTTTCCCCCGTGGTGGATCTGCTAGTTGTCCGGTAAGCCCATAGCACCTTTGGCAACTCATCGGCCCATTTTCCTTTGTAGGCGTCGAGGCGTCTTTTAAGGGTGACCTTAATAATTTTATTTACAGCCTCGACCTGTCCGTTAGACTGGGGGTACACGACCGAGGAGAAATTCTTATGGATCCCGAGAAGCTCACAAAACTGATTGGTGTTGTCGTTGTCGAACTGCTTCCCGTTGTCAGACACGAGAGAGTGCGGGACCCTGAACCGGCATACGATGTTTTTCCATATGAAGTTTGTGCATTTAGCCTCCGTGATGGCCGTTAGTGGCTCAGCCTCCACCCACTTCGTAAAGTAGTCGACTGCGATGATTGCGAATTTGTACCCCCCTGGGGTCTTGTGCAGTGGGCCAATGAGGTCAATCCCCCACTTAGCGAATGGCCAGGGGGATACTATAGACGTAAGGTCCTCTGAGTGTAGTCGAGGGATGTGGGCATACCTCTGGCAGCTCTCACATTTCTTTGCGTATTCCGCTGCGTCTTTTCTAAGGCTGGGCCAGTAGTACCCTTGCCGTAATATTTTGTGGGCTAAGGACTGTCTGCCCGTGTGGTTTCCGCAGACCCCGTCATGTACCTCTGATAGGACCCTCTTCGCCTCCTCTGCGCCGAGGCACCTGAGCAAAGGTGTCGAAAACCCCTAGCGGTAGAGGAGGTTGTCGTGCATCGTGTATCTCGTCGCCTGGTACTTCATCTTTTTGGCCTGATGCCTGTCTTCAGGGAGCTCACCGTCAAGCAGGTACTTGATGATTGGATCCATCCAGCCAGGTTGGAGTTCCACTGGTGCGACTTCCGGCCGTTTCTCCGTGGACGGGACTTTCAGCACCTCCAGTGGCACCAGGTGCAAAAGGTCAGCATCCCTCGACGTCGCTAGCCTGGCAAGCGCATCGGCGTTGCTATTTTCTGCTCTGGGCACCTACTGTATATCGAAAGTAGCGAACTTTTCCAGAGCTTCCTTAACTTTCTTCAGATATGCTGCCATCTTTTCATCCCTGGTCTGGTACAGGCCTTTTACCTGATTCACAATGAGTTGGGAGTCACTGAAGATGTCAAGGTTCTCAGCCTTCAGATGCTCCGCCAATCGGAGGCCTGAGAGCAGAGCTTCATACTCCGCTTCGTTGTTGGACGCTGGGAATTCAAACCTGATGGCCGAGGTGACTTTGTGTCCCTCTGGCGTATGTAACACCAGCCCCGCGCCACTGCCATTATCGTTTGAACTACCATCGACGTAGAGCTTCCAGCGTGGAGATCGGACTGCTTCCCCGACCTCAGCTGGTAAGCCCGTGAACTCCGCCACAAAGTCGACAATTCTTGACCCTTGATCGCGGTCCGCGGTTTGTAGTCGATGTCGAACTGGCTGAGCTCTATTGACCACTTAAGGAGCCGACCGGAGGCATCGGGCTTCTGCAACACTTGTCTGAGGGGGTGATTGGTCAAGACCTGGATGCTGTGGGCTTGGAAGTAGTGCCGTAGCTTCCTTGCCGTCACAACCAGGTCTTGGCGAGCTTTTCCATCCGGGGGTACCTCCTCTTTCTGCGTCGAGGAGGCGCTTTGGCGTGGTACACCCGCAATTGCACCTTCTTCTCTTCAGCGGATTAACACCGAGCCAACGGCGTGTTCGAGACCGCCGGTAAAGGCTCAAAGACTTCCCGGTTATTGGTTTGACAAAGATAGGAGGCTTACCAAGGTGTTCCTTTAGCTGATGGAACGCCTGTTCGCACTCTTCCGTCCATAGAAACGGCTTGCTTCCTCTCCGAGTATTGAAGAAGGGAACGCACTTATCCGTGGATTTAGAGATAAACCTACTCAGCGCGGCCACACAACCTGTCAACTTCTGGACCTCCTTAGGCTTCCTCGGCGATGCCATGTCGAGGAGGGCCTAAATCTTTTGCGGATTGGCCTCGATCCCTCGACTGCTCACCATGAAGCCCAAGAACTTCCCGAGCGCGCGAAGGCACACTTCCGAGGGTTCAGCTTCATCACATGCGTCCTGAGTACACCGAACATTCTTCTCGGGTCTTCCTCGTGGTCTTGACTCTCTTGCTCTTTACCAGCATATATCGTCGACGTAGACCTCCATTGACCTCCCAATTAGCCCACAAACATTTTGTTGACGAGGCGTTGGTATGTCGCTCCGGCATTCTTAAGGCCAAAAGGGCATCACCACCAAGATGAGCCCCTACATGCCTGTGATGAACGACGTATGCTTTTCGTCGCGGTCGAGTATGGGTATTTGGTTGTACCTAGAATAAACATCCATGAAGCTCAAGAGCTCGTGCCCTACCGTGGCGTCGACCAACTGGTCAATTTTGGGAAACGAAAAGCTGTCCGTGGGACACGATTTGTTGAGGTCACTGAAATCGATACACGTCCGCCACTCCCCATTTGGCTTCTTCACCAGGACTGGGTTGGACACCCACTCGGGGTATAGGACTTCTCGGATGAAGTTGTTGCGTGTGAGCTTGTCCACCTCCTTCCGCATGGCGTCGGACCTTTCGGCATTCATTGGTCGACGCTTTTGCCTCCTCGGTGGGAACTTCTCGTCGATGTTCAGCCGGTGGCACATGACGTCGGGGCTTATCCCTTCCATGTCCTCGTGTGTCCAGGCGAACACGTCGAGATTTCCCTTAAAAAATTCGACCAGTTTTTCCCGATTCTGGGCTTCCAGATCAGAGCCAACCCTCAGGGTTCTGGTTGGGTCAGCCCTGTCGACTGGGACCTCGACTAGTTCCTCGACCGATCCTGCACTGGGCTCCTCTCCGGGGAATCTTGGATCTAAGTCGAGTCCATCTACCCTGGTTTCAACCATACGCAGCTCTCTACGCACCTGAGTCGGTTCGGCGTAGTGGCGTATCGTCTCAGAGTAAGTGAGCCTCGACTCATACTGGTTCCCTCTGGCTTTACCGATCCCGCTCGGCGTGGGGAACTTCATTGTCTGATGATAAATTGACGTCACCGCCCGTAAAGCCCTCAAGGTCGGGCGTCCTATGACCGCGTTATATTGGTCGCCTCCCTTCACTACCAGGAATTTCGACATCACGGTCTAGGTGTGCGGTCGGTCCCCAATGGTCATGGGCAGCTCAATGGCTCCTTCCGGGATGACGCTGTCTCCCGTGAATCCATACAATGGTTGGGCACTGTTCTGGAGCCTTGAGCGGGGAATCCCCATCTTGTCGAAGCAGTCGGCGTAGAGAATGTCTACGGAGCTGCCGTTGTCAACCAGGATCCGGCATACCGTATGATTGCCTATGAACGGATGGGGGGCATCTTGTCCGGGTCACTCCTTCCATCATATAGCGGAATGGGGGGCGACTTGTACCTGTCTAGGAGAGGGACTCGGATGATATTCTCTGTGAACGGATGGTCGTGGGACGTGTACATCCTTGCGTCGACATTTACTGCCTCGGCCACCTTCTCCACAACCTGCTCGAAGTTGTTCAGTATGCTCCCCATCTACTTCTCCAGCCTGGCCATCTTCTCGGCCAGGGCCTTATTCTCTACTGCGAGCTCGTCTTCCCTCGCCAGCTGCACGGCCTTTCCGCGGCGGGCGTCGAGCTTTGCCCTCAGGTCTCCCCCGTGCACCGACGTGGATTCCACAGGGACGGGGTTTTCCTTATGTGCATCTTGAGGCGGTCGAGGAAGCGCACCTCTGTTATCCACAAGAGGCGCTGCTGCCCTCTCCCACGCTCTTCTTCGTGCCGCGCGTCGCCTGCTTCCTGCAGACCTGTTCGTGGATTCACCGTGCTGGTCACCAATTCCTTGGTTTCCCTCAGCGGCGTTCACCGGGACCGTCGGCGCGTCCTCGAGCGGCGGCATTGGGTTCCGCCCCTGGTCTTGTCCGGCAAGGGCCGTAGCCATTCTTTCCACGACCGCAGTCAGCGCCTCGACCTGCTTTTGGAGCTGGTCGATGCGGTCTGGGGTGTTCTCTGCGGTCGGTGGAAGCTGGTCGGCGGAAGTCCCGGCGGCGGTGGAATCCTAGACGGCCTGGGCTGGCTGGTTAACTGTTTGTGGGCGATTTCTAGGACGCATGATGTTGGTCTCTGGTCATATAAGACTAACTTCAAAGCTGGGTTAAGTTTCTGGGCTCCCGCGCCCTCCTTCTAGCGCCAATTG
>CP050225.2:7693546-7813546 GCA_012066045.3 Morus alba | reverse complement strand
TTTCAAACTTAATATAACTATTTATTAAATTTCTAACGTACGAAGATTATACGATTACATTTACATCTCGCCTCTCTTTTAGGCAGGGTTGGGGACGTGATCTCGTATTCCTTAACCCCATGAATCATGTTACCATTTAATAGCGCAACACCTAACGAACTCAATTTCTTGTCAAAGTAAAGGAAATTTAAAAAAATATATTTCTCAGACCATTAACTTAAATATATATATATATATATATATTTATCAAAAGAGTAACTTTATCACCCCAGAAGCGTATCGCCCACTTCCTATATACAATTTGGCCTGAACTAATTATGCACAAAGGTTTTTGTAGCTAGATGCATGCCCACCAATATTAATATAATCTTTTATCATTTTTATTTCTTGACACCATGATATGATCACTCGGCTGAGATGTTTGTGCTTTGTAACATCCTCACTCAGGTGTTGCTTCCTAGTATGGCTGAGATCTTTTATCATTTTTATTTCTTTTATCGTTTGATAGCCAAATCGGCGGTCTAAGCACGTGGAAATAAGATCCGCAAGTTGATCGTAGAAATGGCACGATTACTAGCCACATTAGATCAACCACTTAGTTTTACTGAACAAAGAAATTTGCAACGTTATATAAAAATTGTACATAATCCTAATGCACAATTTTTTTTTTCTAGAACTACTCTTAAGAAAAATGCATTAAAATTATATAAACAAGAAAATGAAGCATTAATCAACCTTCTACACTCTACTAGTGGTTGCGATGCGTTAACGGTGAATATTTGGTCCACCGTTGCCAACAAAGATTATTTAGCTGTAAACGAACATTATTATAAAGGTTTTAATTTGGATAAGAGAATCTTAGGTTTTTAATGTGTTATAGGATCACATACTACCAATTTAATATATAACACAATTTTATCTGTCATTGATGAATATAGTTTAAGAGATAGAATAATGGCCATACATTAGATAATGCAACTGTAAATACTAAAGCAATAGAACTTTTTGAAAATGATTTAAGTTTATTCGGTAATAATGATATATTTCACCAATGATGTACATGTCATATAATTAATTTAAAAGTAAAATCTAGTTTAAAATCAATGTCAGGTCATATTAAAAGAATTAAAGATAACATTGCTTGGATTCAAGGCAGTAATCAAAGAGTACAAGATTGGTTTAGATTTCTACAAGCATGTAATCAAAATCCTAGAGCATTAGCCTTAGATATGTCATAAGATGGAACTCCACTTATATAATGCTTGAACAATGCATCCCCTATAAAGATGCTATAACAAATTATGTTAGTGCAAAATTAGGAGCAGGATTTATAGATGAAACTGATTGGCAAATTACCGAACTCTTGTATAACTTTTTAGGTAGATTTCACGAAGTTATCTTAAAGCTTAATAGAACTTATTACCCAACATCACCATTAGCATTAGGAGAACTTTTAAGAATGTCTATTTTATTTAGTGAATTTAGGACGCACGTGGTTTTAGGAGTTCCTATCGCCTCTATGGAAAAGAAGTTTAAAAAATATTGGTCTAAATTACCCATGTTGTATGGTTTCGGTGTTGTTTTTGACCCTACATTAAAATAAGAAGGTTTAGAAAGTGGATTAGATAACTTAGGTGAATTTTTAGCTATCAACACAACTGACCATTTTCCTATTATAAAGGAAAAAATATTTTCTCTCTATATCTCTTACAAAAGAAGGTTTAGAAACACACCTCGTGTAGAAGAACCGCAGCAACGAGACGACAAGCTGCATTCATTCTTGAATGTTTTCGGGTTGTCTAAGAAGAAGAAGAAGACGACGACGACTTAAGGTCAAGAAGAATCTAGGAGTGGATCTTCATCAAGAGGTGGTGGCAACAACGGCGGATTCAATGAGTTAATGGCGTACTTGAGTGAGGGCTTAGTTGTAGACAGTAGTGAAATGTTTGATTTGGTTGAGTGGTGGAGAGCACGAGCATTAACTTGGCCGATCCTAACACGACTGGCAATGGAAATTTTTCGATCCCGGTCTCCACTGTTGCAACCGAACAAGCATTCAGTACAATCGGCCGAATACTTGAAGAACGAAGAAACGCATTGCAACAGGATATTGTTGACGCTTTGGTGTGCATCAAGGATGAGGATCGTTTTGACCAACGCTTACATGATACAATCTCACCGGCAAACCAAGAATGGATTGACGAATTTAATAGATTAACTTTTAATTTTCAAGACGATCATTCTGCTTCAAATTAAATTTTATTATTGTAATTTGTAAATATTTATTTACTTTATAATTTCTAATTTGTATCATGTTATTGTAAACTTGTATAGACTAATTTGTAAGTTCATCAAATTTGTAGTTCGTCCCACAATGTTTACATTCTTTTTTCCTTACTAAGTCTTTATCCCAATTGGGTTTTTTTGTAAGATTTTTAACAAGACAATTATGAATATTGTACTCCTGATAGTCTAGTCTAAGCTTACCACCCACAAGAGAACAATATCATCTTACAACCACCCTGATATACATATTGAAGGAAAAAAACCATACATTTTAGTTTCTAAAGTTTGCGCATTCTAATAGTTTGATACTTGAACTTTTAATTCTGATAAATTAGTTTTGAGCTTTTTTTGTTTGGCCTATTTGATATCTCATACTAAATTCACAAAAAAAAAAAAAAAACAACAATAACAAGCCTTAATCCCAACTTAATTGGGGTGGGCTATATGGATACTAAATTTACAAACAATTTCTGAAATTTAATAACGGAAATCATGTATCTAGTGTCATAATTTGAGATTTTACAAAGTACTTACGTTATATAGAAAATGTTCTCTGCACTAGTGTTAAAACTCGTTGAGAAAAAGAACATTTCAAGCTTAATAAAACTATTTTTGCTAAATTTCTAACGTACGGAGATTATACGATTACATCTCGCCTCTCTATAAGGAGGGTTGGGAACGTGATCTCGTACCATTAACTTAAATATTTAATAGTGCAACACCTAACAAACTCAATTTCTTGTCAAAGTAAAGAAACTTTTAAAAAAATATTTCTCAGACCATTAACTTAAATATATATATATATATATATATCAAAAGAGTAACTTTATCACCCCAGAAAAGGGACAAACATATTTCACACCTGACCAAGAGTTTCTAGTTGATCTCCATACATTCACAATGCGCTTCTCAAAGAATTACTTTAATTTTATAGCGTTTTTTATAACTCTCCTAAAACGCTATATTTTCTTAGGACTTATAATAGCGCCCGCTGTCCTAGCGCTCTAAAAAGCGCTATTAATAGTGATTAATAGCATTTTTCGTCAGTTACGAAAGGCTTTTTGTGGTGTAGTAAACATATTTCACATACATCTCTCTTTCTCAATGCGCTTCTCATAGAATTACAAAAACGCATCGCCAACTTCCTATATACAATTTGGCCTGAACTAATTATGCACTAAGCTTTTTGTAGCTAGATGAACAACTCTAACTAATTTGAGCGCTGTAGAATTAATATTATTCCGTCTTCAGGTACTTATACAATAAAGTATGTATTTCTGGCTCCCATATGTTAAGTAGTCATGTTTTTAACTTGTTAAATTATTATATCTTCCTTGTTTGGTTTTGTGTTTTTATGTTATGAAATAATCATGGACACCTAAGTCAACCATAAATAGATCATATTATTCATATCCACTGCTACGTAGTAGTATTATAATTTATTAAATTAAACTTTTCCTTCTAGCTGCTTATTTAAAAAAAAAAAAAAAAAAAAAAAAAAAAATCCTTCAAGCTAAAAAGAGAAAAAATAGAAAGAAAAGTGTGTGTGTATATACTATGCTATATGCCCCCGACTTATTCAAACATGAATGATAATAACAGTGAAACTAACATTACTAATATTCTTATTATTTTTTTTTTTTTTGCTATACATGGAAAAACAGATGCCTGCTATTTATATGATTAGGAATTGTAAATTCATTGGGTAATGCATAAATTTTGCATGAATATTGCATTTGCATCCATGCTTTCATTTTTTCGGAATTCCTTTTTGCTGTTAGTAGAAAACTATCCATTTAGAGAGCGATTCCTTTTTGCTGGTAGAATGCTAAGGTAGTTGGGTATGTTTGATTAAATTTTCATGAACTAAGACCATTGCAGCTCATTTTTATTAATCTACTAGATGTTTCTAAAATTTGGAAATGAACAGTTAATGGAGGTTTTGTATGGTGATTGTCTTTTGAAATGATTAAGAGTAGTCGGAAGAACGCTTGTGTTGGGGCCGGGATGGTGGGGGACAAAAAAGATGTGCTTTATTTTTATTTTTTTTCCCTTGGATTCTAGGCCTCTAGTTTGAAATTGATGGAAATTTGCTCTCATGTGGATGTTGGCCATTGTTGAATATATGGACGACATGTATACTTACTAACTATCTCACACTTATGTGCATATATATATATATATATATATATTATTTTATTTTTAGATATATACGTGATATGTGATAGATAACAAAATATCCCATGTACACCCTCCTTTTGTAAGCTTATAAGTCAGTCTTAAAATATAAGAAAAAGCTAATTCTTATCCAAGGCAATCTATTACTTGCTTAGATTTACCATGGCCCAGTAATATTTGGCTGCCTCCTCCAAATGAGTAAGATAAAGATTATAACATCTGCCAGACTTTCAGTTAGCATTTCCCAAATGGAGGGTGTTATACCACAAAGTAAAGCAATATATGGGACTCTAAGACTGTAGATCGTTTTGTGAGTTGTGCATCAAAGAGGCAGAAGATGGACACCGTCCCTCAAATGGATTTTCTAATCTTAAGTGCATTCAATGAGTTTAAAGTTAGATGTTCTTCATGTCATTAGATGTTAATCATATCATTTTCTTACACAAACTGATTTGTTTATGTGCGTGTAACTGAAGGCCTATGTCAAACAAGAATAAAGAAATCTTTTAGACCTTGTGAATTCTAGTCTTGGTTCAAACTACTCCAAAAAGGAGGCTCTAATAATGCCACTACAAGAAATTGTATTTTTTGTTACCAAAAATTTGGTAACTAAAAGTCCTATTTTTGGCAGCAAAATGTTTTTGTTGTCAAAAAAATTTGGTAGCAAAAAGTGGGTCGCAAAAAGTATTAGTTACCAAATTTTTGGTAGCAAATAGTTTTTGCTACCAAAAATTTTTTTAGTAACAAAATGTATTTGGTAGCAAAATGTATAATATTTGGGGACCAAAAATTTCGGTAGCAAAAGGTTTTTGGTAGTAAAAAGTATGAGCTTTCTCCTACCAAAAATTTTGGTAGCAAAATATATTTGGTAGCAAAAAGCGTGACCTTTCTGCTACCAAATATATTTTGTAGCACAAAGTGTGAGGTTTTTGCTACCAAAATTTCGGTAATAAAAAGTTTTTGGTAGCAAAAAGTGTGAGCTTTCTGCTACCAAAATTTTAGTAGCAAATCTATTTGGTAGCAAAAGGGATGAGGATTTTGCTACCAAAATTTTGGTAGCAAAAAGTGCGAGCTTTCTGCTACCAAAATTTTGGTAGCAAAATATATTTGGTAGCAAAAAGTGTGAACTTTCTGCTACCAAAATTTTGGTAACAAAATATATTTAGTAGCAAAAAGAATCAAGTACCAAATATCTAGTAGCAAATAGATAGATTTATGTACCTATATTTTTTGAAACAATATATATAAATAAAATACCAAATATTAATTAAAAAATCTCTAAATATTTCAATACATATTAGAATCCAAACAAAATACTAAAATAGTCATACTTAAATAAACCCAAGCATTTATGTAAATATTGTACTAATAAAATCTTAACATTACAAAAATGAAATGCTCTAACAAATTGAGGTCGGTGGTGGTGGTGGCGGAGGATCTTGTATTCTTGAGACGGAAGATCCAGGATGATCGGACGGCGGATTCATTTGTTGAAGTAACTTTTGAATAAGCTCTTGTTGTTGCTTCATTAGGATTTCCATATCCGACATCTGACGTTTATTTTCTTGAATTTCATTTCAAGTTTTTTCATATCCTAAACCTCTAGATTTGCGACCTTGTGGCGCTTGTCTTTGTCTGGGACCTATGCCACGCTTGAAACCATATTTTTCATACTTCTTACTTGCTAAAACTTGAGAGTAAATTTCCTCCTCTGCATCGAGTCAAGTTCGACCCATCTAGTGCTTCACTTAAACGAGCATCACGAATCTTGATCATTTGTTTACGCATTAGACAAAGTGTTATAAACTTTCAAATTAGAGTAAAAAAATAAAAATCAAACAAAATGATAAAGTGTTTAGTTATTTTTACATAATCTTCTTTTGCTCTCTCCGTTGTCCATCCCCGATTCGCTCCAATGAGTGTTCTTGAAGACCTCAAAATACCTTCCCAAGCATTTGAGTCGAACTTGAATGTGTGTTCTACATAGAAATCATTATTTGTTAGTTAGTTAAAAAGAAAAAAAAGAAATTATGGTTTCAAGTTGTAGTATACTTAAGTGAGTGCAAGTTAATTACATGAACTTCCTCCAAATGTTGAACTATAGATCTTGAGCCACCCAAATAACCTGCTAGTAATTTTTTAGAAGGATTTTCCATGACAACTTGTGCTTTTTTATATTAATGAAAAAAGAAACATTTAAATGCATTAAAATATAATAGAAATTTCAACATCATCTCCCCTATAATTTCAATTAACCCGAAAAATCCAAAACAACATATATTGGCTCAATTTGCATACCTAAAACCACATTCTCAAACAAACATCTCATAATGATTAAGTTGTTGTTCATTTTACCCGCCATTGATCATCACCAAAGCAATTGGTGCACATCCACTCCCAATCATCTGGTTTAATGTATTGATTCGGTAAATGTTGCAATGGATCTTTTCCTTCCTCAATCATGGCCTTGATATTTTTGGTGGCACCTATATCGATAACCTTTAAAGCGCTCATAGAAATATTGATGTACAATATCTTTCAGTTGTGAATGCGCTTCAAAATCTAAATCAAATAGATCCTGAAGAAAAAAAAAGTTGGTAAATTTGTTCTTATATAAGTGCAATCGTTATAAAGAATATGTTACAATAGAAAATTTTACCTTCAATCGTCTTATGCATTCATTCTGTTCATTTTTAGGAATCTTACCCCAACCACTATACTTTAATGGAGCATGATGGCGAACTATAGAGCCAATTTTGCTCGCAAATTGGCCCGCATGCTCCCCGTAAACTCGGAGCTCAGATTCTCTAAATTGTACTTGAAACTTTCCTTTCTTGGACACTAACTTGTTAATTCCTTGACATGTAGTTGGTCCTCGAACATTTGTTGACCATGCTGTTTACAAAGGAGGTTAAATGTAGAATATTGTAAAAAAAAAAAAAAAAAAACTCAATTAAAAATAATTATTATGATCTTACGTGTATTTTCAATACGTAGAATCTCCGGAGGTTGATCTTCGTGTAATTGTTGAAAATCTTGCGATGGCTCATTATCTGCTCGCGAAGATGTGGATGAGCCTAATGTGCCTAAAGATGCCATTGAAGGAGTCCGGGGAGATGCGTCAACATCCGGCAGAGATGGCGCGGATTTGGATTTTGAACCAGAAGTAAATGATAGCTTTCTCCGTGAGTAGATATAAGCGATATCCTGAAACAATAAAAATAAAAATAGAAGGTAGTGATTGGAGGTATGGTATATTCAAATCTTGTCACAGTTTTACAACTACTTCAAACAATCACAAATGCATATTTTAAAGTTAAACTGATATAATTTGACCTAATCAATCACTATAATCAGTTGCAGAATTAGTTTTCTCAATGTCACCATCAATTCCCTCATCGGCCTCTCTATTGAATTCCGTTTCAATTTCCTCTTCTGTTTCATCATCGATTTCATCATTGGGATCGATGCAGATATCAATGGTAGTAGATCTACGAATTAAAGGTTGGTGCCTAATGTCAGCTGGCTAAACAAATGCAAACAAATTTTAAATGCAAACAAATGTCTGTTGGCGAACTGCCACTTCAGGCGTCCATATAGTATAATACAGTCAATAGTCAATTTTTTTCAACTTTGCCAAATGCCCTGTTAATCCGAATGACCGGAAATCAACTTAAGAAAAGCCAGGAAGCAACTTAATCCGAATGACCGGAAATCAATGTCAAAGCCATGAAGCAACGTCAAAATAAGAATAAAAACTGCTATAAAAATAGTCGTAGTCTAAATTTCTAGACCATAAAAATTGGACCAGAACAGAAATTGAGCAAAATGAGAAGCATGGTGGTTGGTCCAGGTCAGACTGTATACGTGTAGGGTGAATAGAAAACAAGGAAATTGAACTAGGCCGTATTGGACCAACCACATAACCGTAGAAAGAGGAAAGAAAGAAATTTATGTTACTAGAATAGCTGATTTTTTTTTTTTTTTTTTTTTTTAATATTAGATTAGTGCGTGTAAATTGGTATTGTTTTTGGTCAGATTTTCAATTTGGTTATATATATTAAAGAAAAGCACAAAGATTGCTACAACCAAAGTCATCTTCTCCTGTTTACAACTAGCATTAAGATCTTCTCTTCAATCTCCAAAGTTATATCTCTTTCTTCTCACCTTCTACTTTATAGTTATGTGATTTAATTCCAAGTTTTGTTTTTAGAGAAAAAGATGTTACCAGTAATTTTTTTTTTTTTTTTTTTTTTTAAAGATTTGTTAAAAAGAAGAATATTATTCGAGGGGTGGGTGGAGACGTGGTTCAAAAAAAAAAAAAAAGTCCATAAACGACTGCCAGCAAAACATATATATTGCAATTCCTAAACGTCCTACATTTTTTATTCTTCCTTTCACAAGCTGATATATGTCTAGAAAAATATTTGATATAGTAATCTTTGTAAAGAATCTTTTTTTTTTTTCTTAATTCCGTTGTAATGTTTTCGGCTTTTTTATTTTTATTTTTATTTTTATTTTTTAAACCCTCTCTTGAAAAATAAAAGATAACTATGTAAAACTATGGTAAAATTAACAAGGTTCAAGAACAGAAATAGTTGGATATTTTATTATTTGCTTTAATTTTTTGGTCAATTTATTTTCCTTATTTCAATGTCGTTTCATTTGAAGTAGCCGTTTTTAAGCTCTGCTTATTCTCCACCCATTAACTTGAATCCTTGAAACTTAAAGATATTGTACAAACAATTGTACGAAACATTATTTGTGTTTTATACGTCGATAGAGCTGTTTTTTTTTCAAACGTTAAGGAAACTCATTAATATTCTGAAGAGCATTATTATGCAAATATCTTAAATAATAATAACCTCACTTAGGCAAACGAATAAAATCAAAGTGTTAAATTAAACGAAGAATATTTTATATAATCGTCAAAAAAAAAAAAAACCGTATCACTGGAAAAGTAGGAAAAATAGGAAAGATTGGAGTGATTATTTGCCTTCTTGGCTTTGTTCGTTTCAATGAATTAACTCTTCTCAGGAAAAAAAAAAAAAAAAAAAAAAAAAAAAAAAAATTTAAAGAGAGAGAGAGAGAGAGAAAAAAAAAAAAAAAAAAAAAAAAAAAAAAAAAAAAGCCCCACACACATACGAGAAAGCCAGCATGAATGATATCCCCCAAACTCATGAATATACTTAAAAAAAAAAAAAAAAAAAAAAAAAAAAAAAAAAAAAAAAAAAAAAGCCCCACCCTTTTCATCTCTCTCGCTCCACAGTCAATGTCTTTCTCAATCTTCAACATTACCACATTCTCAAAACAAAGAACAAACACAAATAATACCAGCATCATTCATATTTCTTCAACCACAACAACAAAATGCCTCTCTCTCTCTAAAACTTCCCCCAAAACCTCAGCTTCCAAAGAAACGGAGAAATGCTAGATCCAGCAAACGATCTCCTTCCTCCACGAAAACACAGTAAAAATATTTTTGATTCATTACAGCATAGTTTAAGTACTTATATAATATTTCTACGGTCATAGCCATGAAGACATGAACCTAAAATGCTATAAAAATAAAAACTGTTCCACGATGAGAAAGGGAAAGAGAGGGAGATAAAACTGACCGAAAATGAGGAGGTGTTGATGGTGAGGGGAGAGATCTTGGGTTTGTCGGCAACGACGACAATCGGCGGCGGCGACAGCGTAAATTGAAGGCAGCGGAAGCGGGAATCGGAGCCCACGACGGCGAGAATCAGCGGCTAGAGAGAGAAGGAGCCAGAGAGAGGAAGAAAGGCGGAGGAATTTCTGGCAGAGATTCGAAGATGGCGAAGTGTTTCCGAAGAAAGGGAAGAAGGGCTTCTTCGGGCGGCCGAGTTTCTGAGGAAGAAGGGGAAGCTCTTTTTTTGTTTTAATGAAACTGATGTGTGCGTGTCTTTAATTTTTAAGGTTAAATTGATTTTCCCACCAAAATTTCGTTCTTTATTTTGTTACCAAAAAAATGTTTTGCTTCTTTTGGTAACAAAAAATTTCTTTTTGCCACCAAAAAAAGAATTTGATAGCAGAATCATGTTTTCTGCTACTAAAATTTAGTACCAAAAACTTATATTTTTTATTACCAAACATTATTTTGGTAGCTGAAAGCATACTTTTGTTACCAAATATAAATTTGGTACCAGAAAGACATATATTAAATATTAAAAAATAAAGTTTTAATGTCAAAAATTATTTAAGAATTATTGTTCTAATAACATTATAATAAAAAATATAGTTTTGAAATTGAGATACATTATTCAAAGTTAAAAATCAATCAAATAAGGAAAATATATACTATTCTATGTGGAACATATACTTTAACAATATCACATATATATACATATTAACATGTCTCTTGCTATACCTACATAAAATAATTAAATTATGATATAATTGTTATACAAAATACACTAGGATGATTGTTAAAACTTAATATAGGACATATTCATAGAAAATTAAAAAAAAAAAAAAAAATACAAGCACAAAATATAAATATTAATGTTTTATATGATTTGCTACCAAACACAACTTTTGGTAGCAAAAAATTTCTTTTTGCCACCAAAAAAGCAATTTGGTAGCAGAATCATGTTTTTCTACAAAAAATTTGGTACCAGAAACTTATATTTTTTGTTACCAAACATTATTTTGGTAGCTGAAAGCATACTTTTTGCTACCAAATATGAATTTGGTACCAGAAAGATATATATTAAAGATTAAAAAGAAACGTTTTAATGTCAAAAATTATTTAAGAATCATTGTTCTAATAACATTATAACAAAAAAAAATATAGTTTTCAAATTGAGATACATTATTCAAAGTTAAAAATCAATCAAATAAGGAAATTATATACTATTCTATGTGGAACATATACTTACTTAACAATATCACATATATATACATATGAACATGTCTCTTGCTACACCTACATAAAATAATTAAATTATGAAATAATTGTTATACAAAATACACTAGGATGATTGTTAAAACTTAATATAGGACATATTCATAGAAAATTAAAAAAAAAAAAAAAAAAAAAAAACAAATACAAGCACAAAATGTAAATATTAATGTTTTATATGATTTGCTACCAAACACAACTTTTGGTAGCAAAAAATGCCTTTTTGTCACCAAAATAAGAATTTGGTAGCAGAATCATGTTTTCTCGCTACTAAAATTTTGGTACCGAAAACTTATATTTTTTGTTACCAAACATTATTTTGGTAGTGAAAAAGATATTTTTGCTACCAAATATGAATTTGGTACCAGAAAGATATATATTAAAGATTAAAAAGAAACGTTTTAATGTCAAAAATTATTTAAGAATCATTGTTCTAATAACATTATAACAAAAAAAATATAGTTTTCAAATTGAGATACATTATTCAAAGTTAAAAATCAATCAAATAAGGAAATTATATACTATTCTATGTGAAACATATACTTAGTTAACAATATCACATATATATACATATATACATGTCTCTTGTTACACTTACAAAAAATAATTAAATTATCAAATAATTGTTATACAAAATATACTAGGATGGATTGTTAAAACTTAATATAGGACATATTCATAGAAAATTGAAAAAAAAAAAAAAAAAAAAAATACAAGCACAAAATGTAAATATTAATGTTTTATATGATTTGCTACCAAACACAACTTTTGGTAGCAAAAAATGCCTTTTTGTCACCAAAATAAGAATTTGGTAGTAGAATCATGTTTCCTGCTACTAAAATTTGGTAGCAAAAAATTATGTTTTTTGGTAGCAAAAACTTGATTTTTTGTTACTAAAATTTGGTAGCAACAAATTATGTTTTTGATAGCAAAAACTTAATTTTTCGCTACCAAATTTTGGTGGCAGAAAACATGATTCTGCTACCAAATTCTTGGTAGCAAATGTTATATGTTTTGCTACCAAAAATAATTTGGTAGCAAATACTTCGAGCAGGAAAAAAATTTGCTTCCCGTCAACTTTTTGTTACCAACACATTTTGGTAGCAAAAAAGTCATATGTTGTTACCAAATTTTTGGTAGCAGAATCTTATGTTTTTGTTACCAAATATGATTTTGGTAGTAAAAAGCTCTTGGCGGGACCCAAAAATTTTTTCCCGCCATGTTATTTGTTACCAAATTATATTTGGTAGCGGATTGTGTTGTTTTTGCTACCAAATTTGGTAACTAAAGCCTTGATACTTTTAGTTACCAAAGTTTGGTAGCAAAAAGTATGTTTTCTGCTACCAAAAATGTTTTGGTAGCAAAAGGGTTGGTCTCTTAAAGTCACTATTCTTGTATTCATGGCGCTCTTGTGTACCAACCAGTATCCCAGTCTTAGAACAACCATGTCCTCCATGGTTAGTATGCTCGAAGGCAAAATCCCGGTCCTAGCACTAGTAGTCGATTGCAGCAAGGATGACCAGAATGCAACGTTCAAGGCCTTTGAGATCTTTGGCGGGCGGATAAACCAAACTAATTTCTCTTTGTACTCCAACACAAGTCAACAATTAGGCGCTTTTGCAATTGGGCCGTGGGTGGATTCCTCTGTTTCTCTCCAAAGTAAGGATGATCATCTGGACACCTCCTCATAAAAAAAGCTTCTTTAGAATCTTTGGTGATTTGAATTTAGAGGGAAAATACTCGGAAAATGAAAGTTCTAATCGGTTTTATCTACAATATTCCTCAGAAAAGTTGTTCTATATTATTGTGACAACGGTTTGTCGTATTTCAATAAACTTGAGTGAAAATTTACTCTGTTGCTCGCCTGTTCTTTTACTTTCTTTTGGTGAAAACAAACTTGAGAGAAATTCTCTTCTACACTGCTCATCTCTTTGAAGTTTTATTGAACGGATTTTTGGTGTTTGGAAGAAAAAATGGAAAATGTTGGGAGACATACTTAATTATTCATTTACGAAGCAAGTCAAGTATTACTATTATTAGAAATGGATGAAGTACAAGATCAAATTAATGAACATGACTTAATTTTTTTCATGCCTCTATCAATTTTTAAACATAGAATGTACATTTTTGTTCAACAAATTAATTACTCATTAATGCTCTTTTTAATTGTAATTATATTGTGAATGAAGAAATGAAAAAAAAAAAAATTAATTATCATAAATTTATTGTTAAAAAATTCAAAATCATAACATTATGTGTTTTTAAAGTTAAACAAGTATTTTTAAATACAAAAAATAATTATATAGATTTAAGTTTTATATCATGTCTATTTTAGTAATTTTACATACTCACAGCAATTCCACCTTAAAATTTGACCTTTGTCTGTGCAGATGAAACTAAAGACAAATTATTACGCATTCTGTGCACAGTATCTCGTGATGCACGTTTTTTATGCACCCTAGAATATTGAGCCAATTTTATACAAAATCGAAAAGGTTAAAACTTATGTGGTAAATAATGTCTGTTATTTATTGATCTTTATTTTAAGAAAATAAAATGTCGTTTTCTTCTATTCAGTTTTACCGGTAGTTTTTTCCCTTTCATTTGAATGAAACCTTTTATCAAGTAAGGTTTTAATGAACAAATGCACTGTTACTTCTATAATTTTCTTTCCTTTAGTCTTTTTGTCTGTTTGGGATTGTAATTAACTTGTTGTACACTTTTACTTTTCTTTTCATATTTTTATTAATAGATGAGGAGATTTGGCGAGGTGCCATTGTTGCAATATCATTTTAATTTTCTTTTATGATGGTCATTGTCCCGTTCACGCTCATCAAAGTTTTATATATTTGTTTTGTTAATCTGTAATTAAGAACTCAGGAAAAAATAAGGAAGAAATTTCAAGCAACACTAGTACTTTAAACAATCATGGGTTCTCATAATCTGATGATATTAGTGCTTGTAAGTATAACTTAATCGTAAATACACACTTGACCCCACCATATGACGAAGAATTTAAAACCCCCCACTTCCAAATTATTGCTGGCGAATTTTGGCAGTACTTGGGATCTGAACTTGGTAGCAACAGAACACTGAGGTCTTCAAGCCTGCATCTCGAGAGACTCGAAAGCCTGGACCTTTTTTATTTTTTATTTTTTATTTTTTCTTCGCTTTTCTTGTTGTCTCTTTGCTTCGTTTCATTATATGCAAAGGATAGAGGATTAAAGTAATGTATACCAATTAACATAATTAGAAGGAAAAAAAAGAAAACAAAAACACATAACCTTTAACTCCAATATTAAGATGCCGTTTCTTTTAGACAACTAGAACAAACACAACATTTTGGGGGGCAAAAGACTACCTTATAGACGGCAATCTTTAATAATATGCCCTTTATTCGAGCAAACACCACACACACACACACACACACACACACAAAAGCCATACAAGTAAGAACATAGAAACACTTGTAACATCAGCATAGAAAGAGAGATAGCCGCATAGTACTGAATGCATTCAGTGGTGCCCATTGGGGCCATCAATGTGGCAGCACTTGTAGCTGATGTAGGTCTCCATGGTGCGAGGGCATTCTGGACATTTTAAGGTCTCGGGAACCTTACCGGCGACGACGGGGACGTCAATGTGGCTGCAGTAGCGCACGGTCTTAGTGACCCTAGAGTGGTATTCCTTGAAAGTGGCCTCGAAGCCCTTCTCCTTCACTACGTCCTTCCATTTATCGACGTCCTCGACGACCTTAAGGATGGCGGAGCCGTGTCCCGCGGTGATCACGGTGGAGCCCTTGCTGAGGACTGCCCAAGCGCTCTCGTTCTTGTAGGCAAGCAGCTTCTGGATGTCTTGTGTGACGGGGTCAACTTGCTTGTGAGACTTGCTGACAAACAAGCTCTCAATGCCGTTCCAGAACCGCCCTATGATGCTGCTGTCTTCGCCTCCCCTGGTCGTCTTCCCGACGAGGAATAACTCAATGTTGATCTTTGTGTCCTTGAAGGCAGGCTCGTTTTGGAGGGCAGTCACTTTCTTGGTGAATTGTTGGATCAACTCCGTGTCTTTGCCTCCATAGAAGAAGATATACTTCTCCTCCTTGATCTGTTAATTGATGATCAGCATATAAATAACAACAAGTGAATCCAAAAGGTCAAGTGATCAACGCTAGTAGAACTTTTATAACTGAAGTTAATGATTTTTAGTTTTTTTTTTTTTTTTTTTTTTTAGCTTAGGGAAATATATATCTATTGAAGTAACAATTAAAATATGTGAATAACAAATTGCGACTCAAATTTTTCCAGTTTTAGACGAAACACGTACAATACATGAAATCTTAATTTTGAGGGGGCAATGCAAAAAAAAAAAAAAAATAAATAAAATAAAATAATAATAATAATAATAATAATAATAATAATAATAATAATAATAATAATAATAATAATAATAATAATAATAATAAAAAGAAGATATTTACCCAAGTTTCAATGGTTGGGTGAATGTTGCGAACAACAGGAGCAATCCAGTTAACCTTGTCGGTAATAATCTTTTGTGCTTCCAAGTCAAATGGGAAGGCCTCCAATCCCCAACTCTTGATCAGGTGGATTGCGTTGGTGTTTTCCACTTTTCCTTGTGGGCTAAGCACCACAAGCTGAGGCCTGCCCTTGAACTCCCACTCTTCTTTGATGAATCTGATGCCTACAACAGGTGAAAATTGCTGCACAATGTACCACGGAATCTTAGGGCGTAGAACGTCGAACTTCTTGCGCAATTCGTCGGTCCATTGCTCCACGATCGGAACCCACACGATTGTGTAGTTTCGTTCCTTCTTTGTTTTATCGTAAATCGGCTTGAGGAGTGCGATGTCTTCTTCAGTGATGTCCAGGCTTGAAATCCAGAGGAATACGTTTTTCCTCCTTAGCACGTCGATGTTCACCTGTTTGAAGGATTAACTATTAGGAAACTAATAATTCCAAACACAATAAATATACATATTTGGAAATATATACGTCGAACAATAATTTTTTTTTTTTGTCCTTACAGTGGCAGTTGCAGGCACATTCTAGCGGTAATTACACATCTAATTTCGCTTAAAGATGTAAACCCCTTGTCCAAGTTCGAAAAAAATAAATAAATAAATAAAAAGCGTTTACCGTTCTGTTTGTGGAACCATCAATGAGGGGCTGCAAAGTAGTGTCCTTGATAAAGATCAAGGCCTTGAAAATCTCCAGGACTTCAGTTGGGGTTCTCAAGAGTTTCCTGATTCTCCGAATAGCCTCGGCCTCAGCTGCAATGTTTTTTTTTTCCCAAAAAAAGGAGCCAAGTATTACAGATTAATAACACATACCAGGCGTTTGCAAGCAATATTGACGAAACAAGAAACTATGGATTTTGCAAATTTAATTTACCTAGTTGCCTCCGGCAAATAGTCAGATGCAAGTTGAGCCTGTTGAGGATGAAGTGGATTTTCTGAGAGTAGGGAGCCAAATCATGAGGTTTCTCAGGCCTGGATTATCATGGAAGCCATGAATCACAACAAATTATGTTAATATAATGAATATCAAAATATTGTTGTCTAAAATAATTAGTCAGTAATTAACGACTTACTCATCACTGAGAAGAATGGAGATCTTGGTTGCAATAGCCACAATTGTGACAATGGTCCAGTAGACATCCACTGGCAAGTGGTCCAATGCCGCTGGCAACTCAGGGACATTTTTCGGGTCATTAACAGACAGCTTCTCAAACTCGTCGAAAATCGCGATGACACGCGTGGTAGCCTTGATGAGGCTGCTGACCTCCAGAATTGCTTGCCGGCGTTTCTGGAGCTCGGCCGGCTTGATGAGTTGGGGCACTTTTTCTCAGGATTGCCAATTGTTTTGCCAGAGGGTCCGATTGGAAGTGGTGGGCGAGGTGCCAGAAATCCCCGAAATCGTAGGCAAAAGCGGCCAGGGTCAGCACTGATTTTGCTTCCCAGGAGTAGCTGGAAAGCTTGTGGAGAATGGAAAGAGCTGTCTTGTGTGCAATTTCCTCACCCGGAGGTTTGCATGCAAGCTGCAAATCCAAACAAGTCATTGTTAATTTTGTGCTTGCGCTGGGGCCTAAATGAAAAGAAAAAAAAACGATAGAGGTTATAATTAGCAATTTATAATTAATGTACCTCACTGCCAACGGACTTAATTGTGCACAATGGGACAGTGAAGTTAGCATTGGGGCTCTTTTCCTCTATGTTTTCCACATGGACGTTGCTTCCCTGTACAATCAGTCAAAACCAATAACTCAGCACTTGCAAGGCGGGTTCTTTTTTTTCCCCTATGTTTAAAATATTATCACATTAATTAATAATATAAGATTGTATTTATAACGAAAAGATGACAATTCAGAATTGGTATAAAACATATAGATAGACCTAAATATATATTTTGTAAATGATAAGAGAGAATAATTAGCATATAAAATTATTAGAATGTTCCAATTATGTTGGCACCCTGGCCTCTAACGAACTCATACGGCACTAGACTCTCCACTCTCTCTGTGAAAAAATGAAAAGAAAAAAAAAATTGCATGCAAAAAAGTTTTTCCTTTTTTAAAGCCTAATTAGGCGAACTAAAAAAAATGATTGACATGGAGGGAAACAATACACATACTACATACATACATATATTTATAATGAAATCAATACGTTTGTTTTGATAATTAATTAAGAACGCAATTCCATTAAGGTATATTTTGTACAGATATTGTATGTACCTGCACAACTTTGTCAATAATCTGGGTAGCACGCTTGAGAATGTTTTCAACGATGACGAAGAGTGAATCTTCGTCGAAAGATTCATCGGTGTGAACATGAGTCTCGTAAATGAGCTCAGTGATTTTTTTGTCGGACAAAGTGAAGAGGCTGAGCTCTCCTCCAATGTGTTCTTTCACATTGGTGACCACATTTTCAACTCTAGAGGCTACGTCTTTGGCAAGGCTCAACATTTTGGTGATAAAGTACTTCTGGATTAGGGCTATGAAAAAAAAGGGGGAGAAAAGGAGTAGAATATTATGGCTTTGGGAAACCGAAGGCTCTTGTGTTTGCCGGGTTGTTGTTTGGTGTGGTGGAAAGGCAAATCTGCAGCGCTATTTATAGCCATTACATGGCCTTATGTTGTACTAAATTACTCTTGTTTTTCACGTGAAGCATGTGGGTGGAAAGCATTTACTCGTAGGAAAGGAAAGGAAAGGAAAGGTGGTAAAAATAGACTTTTTTTAAAAGTCCAAAAAAGAAACAAAAAATTGCGCGATAATGTTTGGCTAATTACAGAACCGCAAGTTTTCTCCTTCAATCAAATTATGCCATGTATAGGGTCCGTACAGTATCATAAACTTCAGATTCTTATCACTTGCACAAGAACTAAAGTAGCTATGTGGCTTTTCTAAACTACTTTTCAAGAACTTTGTTTTCTATCTTTTAACTCTTTTATTTCTTCTGTTTTATTTTTCATACCCTATCAAATATTAAATCCTAAATTTTAAACCTTAATTCTAATTCTAAATCCTAATCTAAATTCTAAATTATAATCCTAGATCTTGAATCCTATCTAAATTTTATATATTCTATTGATATTGATTTCTTTTGGTGTTTGCGATATTTTTTTTCTTTAATTAATGAAAACTTTTCTGATAAATTATGACTTATAAAAGAGATAATTAGTCTGTTTTTTAGCTTATATGACTTATACAAGAGTGAGTAAAATAAATTCTTTCGAATAATTACGAACAATATATTGTATCGTAGAGGCTGATTTTTTTTCCTCATTTTTTTAAGTATAGTAGAGGTTCATATTCTAAAAGTGCTTCTTGATTAATAGATATACACATATGAAATCCTGCTCTTTGACGCTCATTTGAAAAATAAAAAAAATAAAAAAAAAATAATAATGAAAAAAGGTTCACGTGTGTATATGCGTTAATTAGTCTGTATCTCTTTTGTACTACATATCTTGGGCGTTTAGAAACATTCGGAAGTTCTTCCAAAAGTCTCGCATATGAATCCGCAGAAGAAAAGGGAGCCACAATATATATATATATATATATATATATATATATATATATGTGTGTGTTTTTTTGTTGTCATGTATAAAATTTACTTTTTTTAATAATTTTTATTTTTCAATATACTTTTCTCTTTAAACCTAAATGGAGGAATTCAAATTCTTCATTTTATGGAGTCAAGGTATGGAATGAACGTAAATTATGCCTGTAATCATAGTTTTTAGCATACTTTACCACTGCATGATATTAAAATTATAAAATTGACCTAATTAAATACTATTTTAATACAAGGTTTTAAACAAGTTGAAAGCAATTTTTGTTGAGGTCGAAACAAAACGAAATATGTCAAAGACGATACATAATGATTTTGTTTTTGTTAGATGAGCGAGAACAGGAGTTTTTTGTCATATATCCGCCGTGGTAGATTCTTCTTGAGTGGTTGTTAGTTTTGTTAGAGATGAAGATAAAGCAATCAATACTTTTCCTTTTGTTTTTTTTTTTTTTTTTTTTTTTTTTTTTTTTTTCCTTTAAACACTCAGTGGGTCTTAAGTGAGTATGTTTGTTACTAAAAAAAATGTTAGCCTTACTATTTTTGTCATTCTCTATTTGTCATTTTTTTTTTCATTTAATGTTTGACACGTAAACTCTATCAATATGATATATTATTATTTACATAGAAAATGAGATAATGGAGTTCATGTTATCATATACAGAGTGATATGTTATCAATATGATTATCATATAGTAAATACAAAAATTAACAAAGAGAGTGATAGAAAGAGTATCGTAAATATTTTTCTTGTTACTAATTATCAGGACAACAAGAAACGATTGAAATCAAGATAATATGGGTATAGGTGAATTATACCTTTATTAGTAGCTTTATATTTATTTTCTCATTAGAAAATAAATCCTTGTCTTCTCTTCTTCTTTTATTTTCTTCTTCAATTTTTAATACATAATTTGTAGTTTGATGAATATGGACAAATATGCACTAGGTGGAGATAGTTGTCTCGGCATCTTAACCGTTAATGTATTACAAGTTGATAAATCGCAAAAAAGGCTCCAATTACTGATTTGAAAAAGAAAACAGCCATGGTTCATACTCCAAGTGGGAACCGAATTCGAGTTTTCGAAGATAATGAAGTGTTAATTATGACTATTAGGCTAATTACGCCTAATGATGATAGGGCATCAAATCGAATTTTGATTCTACCAATAAGAGTTTCAAGCTCGTTCAGTCGTTGCCTTTGGTATCATGCACTATGCTTCACTCAAATGGATTTTTGCCTTAGGGTTTTGCCATTTGATAGTAGATCTTTTATCTCAAAAACTTCATCTATATTATGTTTTCTTGTAATATTTTAAGTACAATTGATTAGCCCTTTTTGGCCTCCTTCTTTCTTTCTTTTTTTTTTTTTCTTTTTTTTTACTCTTTTTATGGAAAGCCTCCTTCATTCGGGATCACAATTTTTGTTTTTGTTTTTATTTGTGGTATTTCTAAAATTAATTAATTGACAGAGGCCCTAGTGTTGGATAAAAAGTTTTAGTGGTGTCAACATTGTCCACATAGCTTCTATGTGTCAATTTCTTTTTCTGTCTCTTTCTTTTTTTCCTCTAAAAAAAGGTTATTTAAAATATACTACGTACTTGTGCTCAATCTATATCTTTGTTAAATAATTCTATAAAATCATCATAACAATTTTAGTTACATACAATATGTTTCTTTTTAAATTTTTTGTTTTTTTTTTTTTTTAATGAAGTGGAGTACTATGTGTTTAACTTTACAATATATTCCTCAGAACATAATCAACGATTCAAGCACTTTCTTGAAGATAAGACGGCCATGGTGGTTCATGATTCACAAAAGCCGAAAAAAAAGCCCCTTAAGACCATCTCCAATATAAATATTAATGTCACTTATATATTTAGTATTAAAAAGTGTGATATGATATATTTGACATGTTTTGCTCCCAAATATAAAGTTATTTTAAATGCTAAATCTACCTTTTAACCATAATCATCAAGTTTTGAAAGTTGTAAAAGTGTACTTTTAATTTTTAAATAATTTTGTTATAAAAATTTTTTAAAATAATTTTAAAATGCAAAAAAATACAATGATTAAATGAAAAAATAAACATATCAACTAATAAAAATAAAATGTCAAATTTACCATATGCTGGCATGTTTGACATATTAAATAGCATTGTATTGCTGTTTTTTATACTATAATGTTAAATTTTCAATTAGAACATTAATTATAGATCATTCATTGTAGATGCTCTTAGAGAGAGTCATCTCATTTTTAAAACGTGAAGCGAAGGAGAGGATGGAGAGTGGTGGCCACTTATTAGCCTCTAGTCGCTTGAGAGGCTACACTCGATTGAGATCGGCTCCATACGGATATGGTTGTTTGGACGCAAGCTAAAGTCGCAAAGATATTTTTGCTTAAATGATCGAGGCTGGAGCAATATTGCTGGCTATTTTGGTTGACAAAATGATCGAGGCTGGAGCAATTTTCCTGGCTATTTTGGTTGACAAAATGATGATAAATTATGCTAACGATCTCTCTTGATAAATTTCAGCAACCGGTCCTTGCTTCAAACACTATCGCATTTACTGATAATGCACGTACAAGGAAATAATAGTGGTACCTGCAAGAGTACTGATCCATTCAGATTGTCAATCACATTAAAATTTAATTATTTAATCAGTCAAAAATGAACACGAGAATTCCCTTTAAATAACATCAGAGATAGATGTATGAAACATATATAAATTATAACTTTAAATCTTATTTGATTTTACGACAACAGTAAAGGGTTAGTTTGAGATTGTTGCAGTTCTAAAATAAATTCTGCCTATTCTTATATAATAAAAAGCTACGAAGCACTTGATTCTGTTCTAGTAAATACGCTACTTGTATAGTATTATATATAAAGGACTTTTGGAGTCTCCGATTGGCTCTAATTAAGTCAACTAAAAAGTGTTAATTAGATGAGAAAAATCTTAAGCGGAAAACAACTAGAAGGATCCACTCTCTCACTTAAATTACTAAGAGGAAGAAGCCTCATCAAAACCATTAAACTGTACAACCAATCCATTAATGATAAAACCACATTTTAGGGAACCAAAAAAAAAAAAAAAAAAAAAAATACTTTGGGGCAACATCAGTACTAATAGCATGTAGGTCTCACCTGTAGACCGCAATGAGACTCACTCTTTATTAGTAGATGGTGTTTAGCACTACCAATGCCAAATAACACTATTTAAAAAAATTAAAACGTGAGAATAAAAAAAAAAAAAAAATGAAAGCGCATGAAAGTGTAATTGATAACTTTATTGACGAAAACAAAATTCAACGGTTTCAGCAATAGCTACCACCAATGTCGTATCTGTTCATACTAAAAGGACATTTTATGAAACGTGAAAACTACTTTATTTGTTTTTTTTTTGCTACTATGCACTAAATATATGGTAGATAGCCGAGTTGTCAGTTTCGGAAATCAAAGATGAAAGCATCTTTTTTTATCCAAAATCTTCAACTTCAAATTAATATGGATAAGAAAAGGCACATGCAACACATAGCCAACATTGATTCTCCAATATATATATGAACCCCAAAAGCGTACGAATTACCACCATATATCCGACCAGAGCATTAATATACACAAGAATACATTTGGCAAAATATTTCTGATATATTTTTTTTCATTGTTTTCACATGATAATATTTATTTTAAGCAGAAGAGTACACAGCTGGAAGAATATGACCGTGAAATAACAATTTATCAAGTGCATGCATGCTCACGAATATTTATATAATCTTTTATCATTTTTATTTCTTGACACCATGATATAATCAATCAGCTGAGATGTTTGTGCTTTGTAACATCCTCACTGAGATGTTGCTTCCTAGTCAGACACTCGATCAATGTATGTATCTTGCTCTGAAGGAGCTTTTCATTTTTTTTTTTTTCCTGGAAAGTTCTTCACTATTACACTAATTAATGATTTATTATTAAAAAAAAAAAAAAAAAAAAAAAAAGCTAAAGTTGTAATTTCCAATCGTTAGTGTCGGTTTATTGGTTTTACCAAATTGTAATTTCCAATTGTTAGTGTCGGTTTATTGTTTTTACCAAATGGTTTAGTCTTTGCCTATATATATACACACACATTTGTACTACTACAGTTGAAGGAATAGGACATATGAACTTATTGGTTATTGGTTAGTCCTCTATAGTGTGCAGCAGGGTACGTTATCATAATAGACGTGTCCGGTAAAGCGCCATGCACAAGGACTTTTCATATGTCATAATTACAAAAACGAACAAATGCGACAGATGAATAATTAGACACGTGTTTCGTGATGAATCTGCAGCAAGCATGGAAAATATAGTAATCCACGGGTGGGTCCTCGACAAAAAAAAAAAAAAAAAAAAAAAAAAAAACGAGAGTCTTCTCTTGATGAAAGATTAATTGGTTACTTCAATATTTACATTTTAACTCGTTAATATGGTCGTAATAAATTATATATTTGATAAAAAAAGTAATTACAATTATATTTTTATCATGACATGCTATTAAATTTTTATATTTATTAGATAACCACTATAAAAACATAAAAATTTTATATATATATATATATATATATATATATAACAGGGTTTCGTACTGTTCTTTCAATAGGACTATATTATTATGTAACATATAAAATTTAAAGTATAATATAATATTCATTTTATGTAATACTTATGCAAAGCATGTATAAAATTGAAAAAATTAGGTATCTAAAACACATTTCTAACATTAACGCTACGATATTTAATAAAAGTGATGTCACATTTTTACTTTTATATGTTACATTACACTATCGGACTTCAGGATTGTAAACAAAATCTATATGTATAAAACTAAAACAAAACATACATACGTAACAGATGCATGATATTTTGCCACATATGTTTGCTTATGACTTCTGCAACAATATAAAGCTGCTAGTACTGGTGCGCATATATACATACATACACATATGGTAAAGAACACCTTTAAATTGCACGTTCAAAACTCAAACTCTTTCTTTAAAATCATACTGAATGTTATTATTTAAAAAAAAAAAAAAAAAAAAAAAAAAGGAATTTGCTAGAGTTCTCAAATTCATGGTAAACATATGTCAAAGAATTAAGTTTGGGAGGCATTTCGGAAGGTAGCCTATAACTCAGGGTTAAACCCACAATTTGTCCTAACTAATAACACCAGTTTTGGGGATTTTTAAATTACTTTTCTGCCCATGAAATGTCGCCTTCGACACAGATATACCTCTTTATTTTCATAATTACCACCTAAACAGTGGCGCATCCACCGGTATTAGTCTGTTTTGCTTGGCTGGCTATTCGCTGTCTTCCAACTTGCAAGCTGCAATTGTCTAATCTAAATTTGTTCCTCCTCTCCTCTTGCGCGACGTGTGGAAGAAACGATTGGCCGAGCGGACCCTAGTCTTTAATTCCGTTCATTTCGTTGATATTTAATAAAGGTGATGTCACATTTTTACTTTTATATGTTACATTACACTATCGGACTTCAGAATTGTAAACAAAATCTAGATGTATAAAACTAAAACAAAACATACATATGTAACAGATGCATGATATTTTGTCACATATGTTTGCTTATGACTTGTGCAACAATATAAAGCTGCTAGTACTGGTGCGCATACATACATACATACATACATATATATATATATATATATATAACGAAAAACGAAAAAGAAAGTGAATAAGCTTTTCTGTTGTAGTGAAAATCTTCTCCTAAAAAAAATCATCCCATTTAACGGCCAGTACGTACTATTTTCATTATACTTGTATGGCATTACTAGTGTCGTACCTCTCAATTATGTCCTCGCTTTGTTTACGAATAATTGGCATCTTGTTAGCCATTTGCAATTAGTAACCATTGTGTACTATTTTGTGACTTGTATGGCATTACTATTTCCTTACCTTGTATGCTTTCACTTTTTTCTCGTCCACAACACATTTCATTATGCTATGATTTAGTTCCCCTTTTCATCCATACATTTGATTTTACCGCTTCTCATGGGCTACGGTTTCTCCTTCACATTTCATTTTAATCATGATTACGCCAACAAATGTTATTGATGATTTGGTCTCACTAACAATTAACAGAATTATTTTTTAGACATACATTACTCGAATGCGAGAAATTAAAGTTTTGCATTCTTGATTTTAACTTAATTAATTGCCGCACGTTTTCCTCACTACTTTTGTATTAGCAATACAATGATACTGACCTACATTATAACCACAAGCATTGAGATCTAATTATCCTCCAAAATTTAAGTCTAGGAAGAAAAACAACACCGTCGACGTGTTAATATAATGCATTCGTTTGGTAAAGAACACCATTATAATTGCACGTTCAACACTCAAACTCTTTCTTTAAAATCACGCTGAACGTTATTATTTAAAAAAAAAAAAAATGAACAAAGGGGGGAAATTTGTAGGAGTTCTCAAATTCATGGTAAACATATGTCAAAGAATTAAGTTTGGGAGGCATTTCGGAAGGTAGCCTATAACTCAGGGTTAAACCCACAATTTGTCCTAACTAATAACACCAGTTTTGATTCACTGTTTATTTTTGTATATGTCAGAATGTTACTCTGCAATTCATACATGTTATTTTATCGTTCGGCCAAAGAAATCTTGAAGTTTTGGGGAATTTTAAATTACTTTTCTGCCCATGAAATGTCGCCTAATAAATTGACAGAGGCCCTAGTGTTGGATAAAAAGTTTTAGTGGTGTCAAGATTGTCCACATAGCTTCTATATGTCAATTTCTTTTTCTGTCTCTTTTTTTTTTTCCCCTAAAAAAAGGTTATTTAAAATATACTACGTGCTTGTGCTCAATCTATATCTTTGTTAAATAATTCTATAAAATCATCATAACGATTTTAGTTACATACAATCTGTTTTTTTTTTTTTTTAATTATTTTATAATGAAGTGGAGTACTATGTGTTTAACTTTACAATATATTCCTAAGAACATAATCAACGATTCAAGCACTTTCTTGAAGATAAGACGGCCATGGTTGTTCATGATTCACAAAAGCCGTAAAAAAGCCCCTTAAGACCATCTCCAATATAAATGTTAATATTAATTGTATATTTAGTATTAAAAAGTGTGATATGGTATATTTGACATGTTGTGCTCTAGAACATAATGCTATTTTAAATGCTAATTAAATCTACCTTTTAACCATAATCATCAAGTTTTGAAAGTTGTAAAAGTGTATTTTTAATTTTAAAATAATTTTGTTATAAAAATTTTTTAAAATAATTTTAAGATGTAAAATATACAATGATTAAATGAAAAAGTAAACGTATCAACCAATAAAAATAAAATGCCAAATTTACCATATGCTGGCAAGTTTGACATATTAAATAGCATTGTATTGCTGTTTTTTATACTCTAATGTTAAATTTACAATTAGAACATTCATTATAGAATTCATTGTAGATGCTCTTAAAGAGAGTCATCTCATTTTTAAAACGTGAAGCGAAGGAGAGGATGGAGAGTGGTGGCCACTTATTAGCCTCTAGTCGCTTGAGAGGCTACACTCGATTGAGATCGGCTCCATACGGATATGGTTGTTTGGACGCAAGCTAAAGTCGCAAAGATATTTTTGCTTAAATGATCGAGGCTGGAGCAATATTGCTGGCTATTTTGGTTGACAAAATGATGATAGAGAACCCTTCCAATCTCCTAATTAACGATCTGTCTTGATAAATTTCAGCAACCGGTCCTTGCTTCAAACACTATCGTACAAGGAAACACTGTCGTACAACCGATCCATTTAGATTGTCAATCACGTGAAAACTTAACTATTGAATCAGTTAAAAATGAACACGAGAATTCCCTTCAAATAACATCAGAGATAGATGTATGAAACATATATAAATTATAACCTTAAATCTTATTTGATTTTACGACGACAGTTAAGGGTTAGTTTGAGATTGTTGCAGTTCTAAAATAAATTATAATAAAAAGATACGGAGCACTTGATTCTGTTCTAGTAAATACGCTACTTGTATAGTATTATATATAAAGGCCTTTTGGAGTCTCCGATTGGCTCTAATTAAGTCAACTAAAAAGCGTTAATTAGATGAGAAAAATCTTAAGCGGAAAACAACTAGAAGGATCCACTCTCTCACTTAAATTACTAAGAGGAAGAAGCCTCATCAAAACCATTAAATTGTACAACCAATCCATTAATGATAAAACCACATTTTAGGGAACAAAAAAAATAAAAAATAAAAAATACTTTGGGGCAACATCAGTACTAATAGCATGTAGGTCTCACCTGTAGACCGCAATGAGACTCACCTTTTATTAGTAGATGGTGTTTAGCACTGCAAGTACCAAATAACACTATTCAAAAAAATAAGAACGTGAGAATAAAAAAACAAAAACAAAAAATGGAAGCGCATGAAAGTGTAATTGATAACTTTATTGACGAAAACAAAATTCAACGGTTTCAGCAATAGCTACCACCAATGTCGTATCTGTTCATACAAAAAGGACATTTTATGAAACGTGAAAACTACTTTATTTGTTTTTTTGCTACTCTGTACTAAATATATGGTAGATAGCCGAGTTGTCAGTTTCGGAAATCAAAGATGAAAGCATCTTTTTTTATCCAAAATCTTCAACTTCAAATTAATATGGATAAGAAAAGGCACATGCAACACGTAGCCAACATTGATTCTCCAATATATATATATGAACTCCAAAAGCGTACGAATTACCACCATATATCCGACCAGAGCATTAATATACACAAGAATACATTTGGCAAAATATTTCTGATATATTTTTTTTCATTGTTTTCACATGATAATATTTATTTTAAGCAGAAGAGTACACAGCTGGAAGAATATGACCGTGAAATAACAATTTATCAAGTGCATGCATGCTCACGAATATTTATATAATCTTTTATCATTTTTATTTCTTGACACCATGATATAATCAATCAGCTGAGATGTTTGTGCTTTGTAACATCCTCACTGAGATGTTGCTTCCTAGTCAGACACTCGATCAATGTATGTATCTTGCTCTGAAGGAGCTTTTCATTTTTTTTTTTTTTTTCCTGGAAAGTTCTTCACTATTACACTACTTAATGATTTATTATTAAAAAAAAAAAAAAAAAGAAAAGCTAAAGTTGTAATTTCCAATCGTTAGTGTCGGTTTATTGGTTTTACCAAATTGTAATTTCCAATTGTTAGTGTCGGTTTATTGTTTTTACCAAATGGTTGTCTTTGCCTATATATATACACACACATTTGTACTACTACAGTTGAAGGAATAGGACATATGAACTTATTGGTTATTGGTTAGTCCTCTATAGTGTGCAGTAGGGTACGTTATCATAATAGACGTGTCCGGTAAAGCGCCATGCACAAGGACTTTTCATATGTCATAATTACAAAAACGAACAAATGCGACAGATGAATAATTAGACACGTGTTTCGTGATGAATCTGCAGCAAGCATGGAAAATATAGTAATCCATGGGTGGGTCCTGGACAAAAAAAAAAAAAAAAAAAAAAAAAAAAAAAAACCGAGAGTCTTCTCTTGATGAAAGATTAATTGGTGTTACACCATGGTCGAGCTATCGACCATCCCGCTGGAAATAAGCGCCGAAGGACTCCTTACCGGGGACCGTTCGGTGACGCCATGGGAGCCACGTGTCCGAAGGGCCCTTTGCACGTCGAGAGGTAGTATAGGCCAGTATGCGCCGAGGAAGTGTCCGTGTGCCTCTGAAGCCCAGAGGCATCTCCAAAGTCAACTCTGCTGTCAGACTGGGAAGACGACTGCTCACCTACCACCACCGTCCGGGTCGAGGTTCGTGCATTCGGTGAGACAAAGGGTTGACCGACCGAGGTACTTGACGAGCAAGGATATCCGACCGCCAAATCCCCATTTTAAGGGAAAAAGTCGATTGCCCCGGGATACACAGGGGGCTCTCTCATTTGTACGCCTATAAATAGAGGCAACGCAACTCATTATATTTTTTAGAGACATTATCACCGAATTTCTACAGAGTTGTAATCTACCGCATATTAATGCAAACACAAGTGGATGTAGGCAAAAGATTTTCAGCAACCACTATAAACTCTTGTCTTCTTTATCGTTTTTGGAACTCTTAATCATGATTATTTTGGTGAGATTAGCGCGAGTGTCCTTGAGAGAAGCAATTATTTGTTGATCAAAACCACCATCAACAATTGGCGCCAGAAGGAGGGCCTCAGAAACCCAGAATCAATCCAAGAGTAGACATGGCTCCAAGGAAGACCCGCAGCATGATTTGCCACCAGAAAGGCCAAGAAGGACAGGCTCCTCACCCAAAGGGGGGAAACCAGACCGACCAAACGGTGGCCTGAGCCCGTCAGGGCACGACCCAATCATGTGTGGCCGGGCCACAGGCCGTTGAACCCCCAGATCGCCTTTATCGCGTTTCAACGGTAAAGTGGAAACAAGGCGGCTGTAGAGAGGATGGCCACGGCTCGCTGGCAGCAGCAGAGTGCTGTGCTCGATGCCACCCCTGGTGAGGACGCGCCGATGAACTCCGGTGAATGGCCACGGGGAACTAGACAGCTGGTAAATCAACGTGGTGATTGCACCCGAGGTGTCGGTGACACAGGGGGCTGACAACCTCGCCCGCCAGGCCTAACAGGTCCGGAAG
Source organism: Morus alba (assembly GCA_012066045.3). NCBI lineage: Eukaryota > Viridiplantae > Streptophyta > Magnoliopsida > Rosales > Moraceae > Morus > Morus alba. The sequence goes on along the minus strand of CP050225.2, from coordinate 7,783,357 downwards.
CAGAGACAGCGGCCATGAGGCGAAGAGCCCAAGAAAGGGCAAAGGCTCGAGGCAGACAACGGTCGAGGAGGCCTCTCGATCAAGAAGAGGTCCCAGCGAGAAAAGACGCCGCCCCGGTAGGGTCCTCGCCCGCTCACGGGACGATTTGAGAACAATGAACGCCGCGCCGAAGCCGAAGCGCAGCAGTCCACGAGAGGAAGAGCTAGTGCCGAGAACAAAGCCCCGGCCGAGAAAAATGGCCAAACCGAGAGACACAGATAGGCAGTCGGCTGAACAACTTTGAACAAGTTGTAGGAAAGTCGCAGAGGCGGTAAACGACGCCAAGATGGTATACCCCCATGACCACCCCTTCACAGAAAAATATTATTCGGGTTCCACTTCCCGACAAATACAAGCAAGCCTCCCGTCCCACTGAACGATGGAAGGAGCGACCCCGACGACCACCCTGAGGTCTATACGGGCACATGGTCCTTCACGATATCCCTGAGGTCATGTGTCAAGATTCAGAACCACCTCTCTACCTGCTTTCCGAGATGGTTTAGGTCACTAAAGCCTAACTCCATAACAAGCCGATGATCTCAAGAACGCCTTCCCACCCAAATCATAGGTGTGAAGAAGTATATCCCCAAGCAAAATCTCTCGAGAGTGTACCAGGGACCGAATGAGTCCCCTCAAGGATTGATAGCTCGGTTCGAGAGCAGGTGGCCGCCATCAAGGGATCTTCGATGAGGTGGCCCCGATGGGAGCCTTATCGAGTATGAAGAAGGATATCCCATACAAGACTGACCTTGACCGGAGGCCACCGCAGACCCACTAAGAGTTCCCCGCTAGAGCCCGTGGATTCATTAACGCTGAAGAGGCCAAAAGGGCCTTAAAGAGCAAAGTGGTGGTCCCCACCAAAGAAGAGGCGGGCCAATCAAGCAACGAGCAGAACGGGAAGAAGCGCCGAGGAAATCCTCAGGTGCAGGCCGAGCCGAGGTATAACCCGGCTCCCAGCAATAAAAGTGGCAACACCTCGACGTGGCAGGGTGCCACCAAGCGGGCAAAGCCACAGAAGTATGACGCCTACACCCCACTAACAATGGGGATTGAGGACGTCTACCATGAAATCAGCCACCTTCAGGTGCTGCGCCGGCCCCCGCCGTTGAAATCTGGCCCAGCAAAAAGGAACCAGAACAGATACTGCCGGTTCCACGGCGAGAGCGGACACACAACTGGTGAGTGCTTCGACCTCAAAGATGAGATCGAGAGGTTGATCCGCGATGGGAGGCTCAGTGAGTACAGAGCCGACCAGCGAGCCCACCATGATAGAAGAAACCGCGATCGCCGAGAGGAGCCAAGACCAGACCATCCCCCAGAACCCGTCGGCGTGATCAGGACTATCTTCGGCGGTCCATACCTCGGCGGTACCTCTCGACGTGCACAGAAGGACTACGCGAGAGAGGCCAAAGAAAGGTTCAACCGGAGGGTTTTGACTGTTTCCGGTAGGGAATCAAAGGCCGCAAGGTTCGAAGACGCCGAGATAACATTCTCGGAAGCAGACGCCAACGGGGTCCACTTTCCCCAGAGCGACGCTCTCGTAGTGGAGGCCATGATTGGCAACCACACAGTCTGCCGCATCCTCGTCGACAATGGCAGCTCGGTGGACATTTTGTACGCCGATTGCCTCGACAAAATGGGAATTTCACGGACGAGGTCAGAATAGCCCCATCGATGGCTTCACGGGAGATTGTGGTAATCCCCGAGGGAATGATAGAACTGCCAATGACGATTGGAGACCGACCACACACCTCAACCGTAATGTCACGGTTCTTGGTAGTGAAGGAGGCGACCAATACAATCTTTCATTGGTCGACCGGGACGTTGAGGGCACTAAGGGTCTGTTACGATCTATCACCAAATTATTAAGTTCCCTACTCCTAGTGGGGTTGGAAAGGTTAAAGGAAAACCAGTACGAGTCAAGGATTACCTATTCCGAGACAATTCGTCACTATGCCGAGCCGACCCAAACGAGACGGGAAATGAGGATGGTCTCGACGGGCATTGAAGAGACCGACTTGGACCCACGACTCACAGGAGAAGAAACGGGGACCGGGCCGGTCGAGGAGCTGATCGAGATTCCTGTCGGTACGATAGAACCGGCGAGGAGATTGAAGATTGGCTCGGAGCTTGGGGAGAAGGCCCAAGAGGAGCTGGTCACGTTTCTCAAAGACAACCTCGACGTCTTTGCCTGGACGCACGAGGACATGGAGGGGATCAGCCCTGATATGATGAGCCACAGGCTCAATATAGATGAAAAACACCCCCCAAAGAGGCAAAAAACGTCGACCGATGAATGCCGAGAGGTACGCCTGCTCTACGGAAGAGGTCGACAAACTAATCAAGAATAACTTCATCCGGGAAGTTCTATACCCCGAGTGGGTGTCAAACCCCGCCTTGGTGCGGAAGCCCAATGGGAAATGGCGACATGCGTTGACTTCAAATGACCTTAATAAGGCATGTCCAAAGGATGCCTTTCCACTCCCAAGGATAGACCAACTGGTCGACCAATACCATCCGGGCATGAGTCGCTAGGCTTTATGGATGCCTACTCTGGCTACAACCAGATACCGATGTTCCATCGCGACGAAGAGCACACGTCGTTCATCACCGACAGGGGCCTGTACTGTTATAAGGTCATGCCCTTCGGCCTTAAGAACGCGGGAGCAACATATCAACGTCTGGTTAACAAGATGTTCGCGGACCAGATAGGTAGGACCATGGAAGTGTACGTGGATGATATGCTGGTTAAGAGCAGGGGGTCTAGCGATCATGTGGCGGACCTCAAGGCGATGTTCGACGTACTCCGGAGGTACAGAATGAAGCTGAACCCCCTAAAATGTGCATTTGGGGTTAAGTCGGGAAGATTCCTGGGCTTCATGGTGAGTAGTCGAGGGATCGAAGCCAACCCTGAAAAGGTTCAAGCACTCCTCGACATGAAATCACCACGGAAGCCTAAGGACGTCCAGAAGCTAACGGGCTGCGTAGCCGCACTCAACAGATTCATATCGAAGTCTACGGACAAGTGCATCCCATTCTTCGACACCCTAAGGGGAAGCAAGCCGTTCCAATGGACAGAGGAGTGTGAACACGCGTTCCAACAGTTGAAAGAACACCTCGGAAAGCCACCACTACTGTCCAAGCCTATGGGAGGAGAGGTGCTGAGCTTATACTTGGCGGTCTCTGAACACGCCGTCAGCTCGGTGTTAGTCCGCGAAGAGGATAAGATCACGATGCCCGTACTACACGAGCAAGCGCCTCCTCGACGCCGAGACTAGATATCCCGCAAATGGAAAAGCTCGCCCTGGCGTTAGTCATAACGCCGAGGAAACTGCGCCACTATTTCCAGGCTCATAGTGTTCGGTCTTGACAAATCAGCCTTTAGGCAGGTATTGCAAAAGCCCGATGCTTCTGGGGAGACCTCAAATGGTCGATAGAGCTCGGCCGGCCCGAAGTTGACTATAAGTCATGGATGGCCATCAAGGGCGGGCCTTGGCGATTTTGTTGCGGAATTCACGGTTGCCCCGACTTAACGGAGATAGTAGAGGCGACCTCGATGGAAGCTCTACGTCGATGGGCGCCTTGACGACAACGGCAGCGGGGCCGGCCTAGTGCTGCACCCGGAAGGTCCGCAGATAACCTCTGCCATTAGGTTCGGTTCGGGCGTCCAACAATGAAGCGGGAGCTGAAGCCTTGCTCGCAGGGCCCCAGACTGGCGGAGCATTTAAAGGCGTATTATAGACATCTCAATACTCGCAGTTGGTCGTGAACCAGGTAAAAGGCCAGTACCAAACAAGGGACGAGAAGATGGCCGCCTATCTCAAAAAGGCAAAAGAAGCCTTGGGAAGGCTCTCGGCGTATGATATACAACAGGTGCCGAGGGCAGAGAATAGTAACGCCGATGCACTCGCCAAGCTGGCCACCTCGAAGGACGCAGAGCTACTCAAGTTAGTACCTGTGGAGGTGTTGAAAGTCCCTTCCACAAAGGAGAGTCCAGAAGTCCTTGCCTTAAACACCCAGCCGAGCTGGAAGGACCCGATCATAAAGTACTTGCTTGATGGCGAACTCCCAGATGACAGACCGGAGGCAAAGAGGTTGAGGTACCAAGCGGCGAGGTATACAATGCACGACGGGATTCTCTACCGGCGCAGTTTCTCGACGCCATTACTTCGATGCCTTGATGACGAGGAGGCGAAGCGGGTACTCTCGGAGGTACACGATGGTGTATGTGGCAATCACGCGGGTGGACAGTCCTTGGCTTATAAAATCTTGAGGCAGGGATACTATTGGCCCAACCTTAAGAAGGACGCCTCCGACTACGCAAAAAAATGTGAGAGTTGCCAAAGGTATGCTCCTATCCCTCGACAGCACTCTGAGGATCTGACATCCATAGTCTCGCCATGGCCATTTGCTAAATGGGGGGATCGATTCTCATTGGGCCATTACACAAGACCCCTGGGGATACAAGTTCGCGATTGTGGCGGTCGATCACTTTTTAATAAGTGGGTCGAGGCAAGAGCCGTGCCAGCGATGCTCGGAGGAGAAGTGCACTAATTTCATATGGAACAACATATGCCCGGTTCGGTGTCCGCATTCTCTCGTGTCGGATAATGGGAAACAGTTTAATAATGACAACACCAACCAGTTTTGTGAGTTGCTAGGCATCCATAAAAACTTCTCCTCTGTTGTATATCGTAGGAGTCTAATGGACAGGTCGAGCGGTCAACAAAATTATCAAGAGATTCTGTTGAAAGCGTCGACTCGAGCGACTACAAGGGAAAATGGGCCGACGAACTGCCTAAGGTCTATGGGCATACCGGACGACCGGTAGGACCACCACGGGCGGACACCGTTCTCAATAGCCTACAGGAATGGGCAGTCCTTCGGTCGATATCAATTCCCACTAGCGGTGACCGGTCACGAGGAACGAGTAGCGTCGGCGGATGGGCCTGAGGCTCGACCTCCTTGAGGAAAGGCGCTGGATGCTTATTGGGCTCGCCTCCCTTCGTGCTAGGACGGCCAGGTATTACAACAAGAGGGTCAAGCGCAAGCAATTCAAGGTGGGAGACCTCGTCCTGCGAGTGGTAACTCCCAACACCAAACCTAAAAACTCGGGCGCATTGGGCCCGACTTGGGAAGGTCCCTATCGGATAAAGGAAGTCGTGGCAAACGGCTCCTATCGACTTACCGAGGTTACCGGTCGAGACATCAAGCACACTTGGAATGCCGACCAGTTGAAGCTCTACTATCCATAGTAAAGTATCGCTCTACTTTGATGTAACTTCAACACCTAGATAATTTTTTGTTCAAACTTTGTATACCTCTACAAGACTAGGGGGTCGATATTTTGTATACGAGAATACAAGTTCAAACTTTTTTGGAAATTTTATGGAGTGTCACACTCGACTATTACCCATCCATGTATGACGACTATTGCGGATTCACTAACTCGGCGTCGAAGATATGTCTCGACTACCTTCGACGAGGGGGTAGTAAGGACAAGACTAAAGTTTACCGAAGCCTCTAAAGGCGGAAGAGCATCGTAAGCCTATCTAAAGCATGTTCAACAAGCAAATTTTTCTAAGGCATTCATCAAAGATGCATCAATCAAGATAGAACGGAAACAGGTAGAGAAATGCATATGTGTATAAATATAAGTGCATAAATAAAAATTGGATGTCTCGACCTTATGGTCATTACAAAATTAAATCAATGTCTCGGCCTTAGCGGCCCCAAAAAAAAAAAAAAGAGAAAAAAGAAGAAAATCTCATGGAGTGGCCTCCCCCCTCGGCGTATGCTCCTCGTCCGCTTCCGGTTCCACAGTTGCCACATCCACCCCTTGCTCGGCGCCATCCGCTGCCGTCTGCTCCACGGGCTCACCCTCGACAGGCACCATTTCCTCGCTGTCTGATTCGTCGATGAATGCCAAGTCGACGTCCGGTCGCTTCTTTCGGAAGCGGTCGAGAATCTGCTCGCCAGCTGATTTCATGAGGTTGAGTTGAAGCTCCTCGACCCGGCGAGTCTGGTAATCCTCGAGCCTTTGGGAAACTCCTCGAAGGCACTTCGAGGACTTAATTTCGGCGTCCTCGGCGACCGCGTCCTTGTACTCTTGGGGCGCCTTGAAGGATGCAATAAGAGGCAATGGGTGATGGTATTCCTCGGTCCTGAGGAACTCCTCGGCCTCCCCTTTTCTTCTGCTGAAATCGTCGGATAAGGAATTCCTCGGCCTTTCGAGCATCCCTCTTTGGCTGTCGCTCTTCTCACGACTATCGCCTCTTCAAAGTTTTACCCTGGTCTTCTCTAGGTCGGCGACGACTGGAGCTCATCCGGAGGATCCCCGAGGAAAGTATCTCTCTTGGCGCACCCTCACCGAGGTCTCCTTCTCCAGGAGGTCAGGCGACTTCCCACGTGGTTCAGGGGGCGTGGCCTCGAGCCTGCAGAGAAGGAGAAACATATTCAGCCAGGGTGAACAAGTGCCGTGAAGACATCGTCGACCAACAAAATCGAACAAATAAAGAAGCGAAGAATACGACTTACAGAAATCTGGCGGATGACAACAGCGCGATTGCGATCGGCGGTTCATCTTCGTGAACTTCTCCCAGAGTCTGGGTTGAAGTGCGAGTAGATGGCCTGAATTGGCAAAAACTGAAGCGGTCGGGGAAAGGCGCGAGCTGGTCAGAAGTTGCGATCAGCAACGTCACCAGAACATGGGTCATTTACCTTGACCCCGGCATCTGAAGGGACCCCCAGTCGAATGAGAGACCTCCTTCCCTTTGTCTCGACGCCGGGGCTGTCGGTGGGCTCCTCGGCCACAGTGAGGTCGATCGGCTCCTCGACCGCCCAGCCTCTTGGGCGGGAGTGATGACATAGGCCCTCGGCTGGCGCCTCGGCGATCACAGGCGGGGAAGGGTCGTGTTGGTGTCGGGTTGGCTCGCCGACTTGGAGCTCGAGCTCCCGCTTCTCTTTCTCGGCCTAGGAGGGACGTTGAACTTCATGTCCGAAGGAACGGCTGTCAACCCATGAGGAAAGCATTAGAACAAAACATTTCCCGACGCTCACACAACAATATCCTAAAACAACTTACGCTCGACTTACCACCGAGAAGGAACGCTGGTGGGACGACCGACTCGACCGGGGGTTGGAGGATGACCGACAGCCCGTAGAGAAGGCGGTTCTGGGCTGTGTTCAAAACGGCCGTGCTCCGTAAAGACTCGTCGAGAGAAAGAATATGCTCGACGCGCGTCAAGCTTAATTTGTCGGCAACCGCCGGGTCCACAACCTCACCTGCACACGGCCACGAAAAGCATGTTGGGTCGACGTTCAAATTAATGGCAGTGAGGATAGCACAAGTGAACCTACAGTATTTGTTAAAAAATACTCTGTCCCTATCGTGACGCCCCCAAGTCGAGATGACGGTTAAAGTTGCCACCAATGAAGAAGAACTGCGGCTTCCATCCATGGCAACTCGTAGTCTTCTCGACGACAATGGGGGGGACTGGTGGTTTGGCCTTGGAGTTCGCCCCAAGGTAAAAGAAACCCCGCTGGCGGGGAGACGCCCTGAGGGAGTAACAATATAAAAACTCCTCGACGCTTAGGTCGAGGCGTAAGTATTTCCTCCACAGGATGACCATGGAGTTTATTACGGCCCAGCAGTTCGGGGACAGCTGGGCGGGAGAGATCTTGTGAAGGTTGCAGGGCCTTCACAAAAGGATGGAAAGGGCAACGCCTTGTCCCAAACTAAGTGACCGAGTGTAAACGGTCACATGGCCGGGAGGGGGATCGTGTGCCCTGTCGCTCGGCGTCGGAACGACAGGGTAGAAATGATGCGGGTCGACCTTCGCCTCTCTGAAAGCCTTTAATGCGGCCGAGGGCGTTATCTTGGAAAGGTTGACGTCCGTCGCCATTTCCGTGATGTCCTCCGACGGTGCCTGGCGATAGGCGCGAGTCCCCACAGCACCGACCTCCGGTTCCTCTTCCGCCTCAGCGGAAATCACGAGATCGCCCGACTGCGGGGCAGACGCCGATCCCTCGACGTAATCTTCCACCTGGCGGAGGAGCGAATCGCTGCTATCGATCAACGAGTCGCTCGACGTCGCAGCTTCCTCTGGGTCTTCTCTGACCCTAGAGGTAGAAGCCTCTCGACCCCCAACCTTCCTACGCGGCATGATCTGAAAACAAGAAAAGGAAGGTCGAGATGAGGACCTAATGGTCGAGAGGCCAACAAAAGATAGGGACGTAAAAGACCCTAATTACGAGCCAGAACCCTCGACGCCGAGCCCATGGGCCGGAGAAAGGTCTGCTCGCAACAGATGGGGAAAGCTTGCAGGGCCCCCTGGGACCCAGAAACAAGCACGACAACCCCGACGCGGTCGACTCAACACAGACGGTTGACACCACGGCAGGGTCGTCCAGACAGGCACACCCTAGAGAGGTACGCGAGTCGTTTCTATTTCTAACCCCTTTTTGTGATGTAGGAACTCAAAGGAAAACCGGATCCGCACCGGAGAAAACAAGGAAGTTGAGAAAAACTTACCGGTATTTGCGAAGGGCTCGAGAAACCGAGAAAGGAAAAGCCCAAGCACGGAGGTGAGCGGCGGTTGAAGTCGCAAACGGTAGTTTCTGGCAAAAATCCGGCAGAGTAACGGCGTAACCAGAAAAAGGTAAACCGGAGAAATGCGATATAAGGGGGTATTTATAGGCCTGGACTCAGCGGTTTGAAGGGCGACGAGTTCAAACGACATCCAATCTCGACCGTTGAATTTGAATCGCCCTGATCTAACGGCGTATGCGAATTAGCGCAATCCAACGGCTGGGATGAGAGCCAGAGCAATGAGTATGATCGGACGGTCTCGATGCTTCCCTCGACTGCCACGTGTCGCCCGGGTGTGGAGAGAGACCGTTGACATGACCGACGAGGCTGCTCCACAACCCGAGGCCCCTATAGTAGTTATAGCACAGTAATGATGGCCTAGTACCCCTCTACAGCCGATACAGCTGGCGAAGGGAATCTTCCACGTGGATGCCTCGACCACTAATAGCCCAGGGTGACGCCGCACGACACCCTAGGCTAGGGGGTAATTGTTACACCATGGTCGAGCTATCGACCATCCCGCTGGAAATAAGCGCCGAAGGACTCCTTACCGGGGACCGTTCGGTGACGCCGAGGGAGCCACGTGTCAGAAGGGCCCTTTGCACGTCGAGAGGTAGTATAGGCCAGTATGCGTCGAGGAAGTGTCCGTGTGCCTCTGAGTCGGCGCCGAGGCATCTCCAAAGTCAACTTTGCTGTCGACCCGGGAAGACGACTGTGCTCACCTTACCACCACCGTCCGGGTCGAGGTTCAGTATTCGGTGAGACAAAAGGTTGACTGACCGAGGTACTGACGAGCAAGGATATCCGACTGCCAAATCCCCCATTTTAAGGGAAAAAGCTGATTGCCTCGGGATACACAGGGGCTCTCTCATTTGTACGCCTATAAATAGAGGCAACGCAACTCATTATATTTTTTAGAGACATTATCACCGGAATTTCTACAGAGTTGTAATCTACCGCATATTAATGCAAACACAAGTGGATGTAGGCAAAAGATTTTCAGCCGAACCACTATAAACTCTTGTCTTCTTTACTGTTTTGGAACTCTTAATCTGCGATTATTTTGGTGAGATTAGCGCGAGTGTCCTTGGAGAGAAGTAATTATTTGTTGATCAAAATCTACCATCAACAATTGGTTACTTCAATATTTACATTTTAACTCGTTAATATGGTCGTAATAAATTATATATTTGATAAAAAAGTAATTATAATTATATTTTTATCATGACATGCTATTAAATTTTTATATTTATTAGATAACCAATAAAAACATAAAAAATTTTCATATATATATATATATATATATATATATATATAACAGGGTTTCGTACTGTTCTTTCAATAGGACTATATTATTATGTAACATATAAAATTTAAAGTATAACATAATATTCATTTTATGTAATACTTATGCAAAGCATGTATAAAATTGGAAAAATTAGGTATCTAAAACACATTTCTAACATTAACGCTACGATATTTAATAATGGTGATGTCACATTTTTACTTTTATATGTTACATTACACTATCGGACTTCAGGATTGTAAACAAAATCTATATGTATAAAACTAAAACAAAACATACATACGTAACAGATGCATGATATTTTGCCACATATGTTTGTTTATGACTTCTGCAACAATATAAAGCTGCTAGTACTGGTGCGCATATATACATACATACACATATGGTAAAGAACACCTTTAAATTGCACGTTCAACACTTAAACTCTTTCTTTAAAATCACACTGAATGTTATTATTTAAAAAAAAAAAATGAACAAAAGGGGGGAATTTGCTAGAGTTCTCAAATTCATGGTAAACATATGTCAAAGAATTAAGTTTGGGAGGCATTTCGGAAGGTAGCCTATAACTCAGGGTTAAACCCACAATTTGTCCTAACTAATAACACCAGTTTTGGGGATTTTTAAATTACTTTTCTGCCCATGAAATGTCGCCTTCGACACTGATATACCTCTTTATTTTCAAAATTGCCACCTAAACAGTGGCGCATCCACCGGTATTAGTCTGTTTTGCTTGGCTGGCTATTCGCTGTCTTCCAACTTGCAAGCTGCAATTGTCTAATCAAAATTTGTTCCTCCTCTCCTCCTGCGCGACGTGTGGAAGAAACGATTCGCCGAGCGGACCGTAGTCTTTGTATATATAAATACAAAATAAATATGTAGTACTACAATTGACCAAATATGAACAAAATAATTACTATTCTTCCACAACTTATTGGTTAGTCCTCTATAGTCTGCAGTAGGGTACGTTATCATAATAGCCCTGTCTGGTAAACGCCATGCACAAGGACTTACTTCATATGTTGTCATTACAAAAACGCCATGCACAAGCACGTTTTTTAATTGCTATAAAGAGACGCGTGAAGTACGTGGATCATGTCGGTCATTGACATATTACTTTAATTTACACATATTACAAGGCTGTTCCTCGATGGTGGGTGCAAAACGTGTATCTGGAGGAACGCAGGATCCTAAATTACAATTTAACGAACGTATAACTAGATAACTATAAGAACATGTTTAATTAAAATTATAAAATTTTATTTTTAATTTATTAAAAAAAATATTATAATAAATTAAATTATAAAAAAATATCAGACTTTTATATTTATAGTTTTATAGTTTTTTTTTTTTTTAAAAAATATATTGGTCTTTCATATTCTCAATATACATCAAATTCAATAAAAAATATATATATATATCTTAGACTAGACTATGGTCATCTTTAAAGCATTGAAATAAATAACTATTTTTCTCATCTTACTACCGCCCTATATATATTTAAGGAAAAACTATACATGTTAGTTTTTAAAGTTTGTCCATTGTGATAGTGTGATACTTGAACTTTTAATTTTGATAAATTAGTTCTGAACTTTTTTTGTTTGGCTAATTTGATATCTGATACTAAATTCACAGACAACAATAATAATAAATTTTAATCCCAATTTAATTAGAATCGGTTATATGGATATTAAATTCACAAATAATTTCTGAAATTTAATAACGGAAATCATGTATCTAGTGTGATATTTGAGATTTTACGAAGTAATTACGTTATATAGAAAATGTTCTCTGCACTAGTTTTAAAACTCTTTGAGAAAAAGAACATTTCAAACTTAATATAACTATTTATGCTAAATTTCTAACGGACGTAGGAAGATTATACAATTACATCCGCCTCCCTTTTAGGGAGGGTTGGGGACGTGATCTCGTATTCCTTAACCCCATCAATCCTGTTACCATTTAATAGCGCAACACCTAACGAACTCAATTTGTTGTCAAAGTAAAGAAACTTTTAAAAAAATATTTCTCAGACCATTAACTTGAATATATATATATATATATATATATATATATATATATCAAAAGAGTAATTTTATCACCCAAGAAAAGGGACAAACATATTTCACACCTGATCAAGAGTTTCTAGTTGATCTCCATACATTCTCGATGCGCTTCTCATAGAAATACAAAAAACGTATCGCCAACTTCCTATATACAATTTGGCCTGAACTAATTATGTACAAAGCTTTTTGTAGCTAGATGAACAACTCTAACTAATTTGAGCGCTGTAGAATTAATATTTTTCCGTCTTCAGGTACTTATACAATAAAGTATGTATTTCTGGCTCCCGTATGTTAAGTAGTTATGTTTTTAACTTGTTAAATTATTATATCTTCCTTGTTTGGTTTTGTGTTTTTATGTTATGAAATAATCATGGACACCTAAGTCAACCATAAATAGATCATATTATTCATTTCCACTGCTACGTAGTAGTATTATAATTTATTAAATTAAACTTTTCCTTCTAGCTGCTTATAAAAATAAAAAAAATAATAATAATAATAATAAATAAATTTCCTTCAAGCTAAAAAGAGAAAAAATATAAAGAAAAGTGTGCGTATATATTATGCTATATGTCCCTGACTTATTCAAACATGAATGATAATAACAGTGAAAAACTAAATATTTTAATTTTATTTTATTCAAACATTTTTTTTTTTTTATTTTAATTTTTTTTTATTATTTTTTTTTTTTTGCAAAAAAAGATATAATAATAATATTTCATTTCCTTAAGAAAATATGATAGGGATACCGTCTCTCATTTGAAAATAAGCTCTTGGTCCTTAGTCCCAGATTTCGCACAGATTCCGACTTCTTCATTACTGGTAAGCTCTTTTATGATCATTGTGTTCATGTTGCTTGGCATTTTTACATATTTTTTACCGAACCATATGCATGTTCTAGGCTTGAAAATAGAGGACAGAGACTCACCACCATGTGCTTTCCTTGACCCACTTAGGATAGGTTTTTTAATTTCTGGCCAATTGTAATTTCTGAAGTCTGGGTTTTGACGAATCTTGGTCATATGAACATTCATCGTTATCGTTTTACATGAATGGTCGACGACTTGTTGAACAATCGGCGTCATTGGTACTTTTGTAATTTTAAACAATCATTGCTTCCAGCGATAGTCGTTTATTTCTCCCTCTCGACTAAGGATTTTAACTCAGCTCCTTATCTTTTTTCTTTTAACACAAGAACAATGGCCCCAAAACTCACCCATCGAGAGGGTCCATCCGTCGTAAGACCCGACTCCCCTTTTGGCGCGGAGATCTCATGGTCATCCTCCTCATCGGACGACGGCTCTATAACAAGGGAGGCGGAGGATTATGCGGCCGAGCTAAGCAACGATGTTGATAGCGTCGATATTCTGGTTAAGAGAGAAGGTGATGAGATTCCCTTCATGGGGGGAGGCGTGTGTGGGATCGCTGCTTCACTGGTGGATACTTTGGCTGCCATGAGTGGAGACCCAGACATGCCATTTTTCACAACCGATGTCATAGCGCCGAGGGTCCGAACTAAAGACATTGTCCCAGCGGTCAGAGAGGGCCACATCGATGGGACATGGTTTGACTACCTCCTTCTGGATGTAAATTTTAGGACCAGCCTCCCTCCTACCAGATGTCTCCCTGTATATACTCAGGCTATCACGGCTGGGATGACCATACCCATTCATCCCTTCGTCAAGGATTATTGCTATTTTCATGGCATCTTGCATGCCCAGTTAGCGCCGAATTTTTGGTATTGTTTTACCAGCACCTAGGCTTTGTGAAGTCAGTGGTATGATATATATCTACCAATGGATGAATTTATGTATATATATATAAATTATGCCACGTCGCCAAGTGCGCAGGGTTTTCAATTTGCCAAGGATTTTCAATCTATCGGGGAGCAAATAGTGGACTTGATTAAACAAGAGTACCCCGAGTGGGATTTGAGCTTCCTTTACGTTCCTCCTCTTCTTGCTGACGACGACGATTCTTCTCAACCTGGCAATGGTGATCGCTCGGCGGCTGAGGGCGAGACTTGAGGGCCTTTTCTTTTATTATTTTTATTTGTAAAGACTACTCTGTATATATTTTTATATAATGTTGGATTTGCCCTTATTTTCTAAGATTCATCACCCTAATTGATTTCTTAATTTGTGTTCGTCTCTCTTCCTTAGAAGAGATGTCCAATTTTTATTTTACCTCTTGGGATCATCGTCTTAGCAAATCTCTTAAAATTTGCTAAGTGGTTGTCTCTTCTCCTTAGAGGAGACGACATTTAATTTTACCCCTTGGGGTCGTCATCTTAGCAAATCTCATGAAATTTGCTAAGTGTTCGTCTATCCTCCTTAGAGGAGATGATGTTTAATTTTACCCCTTGGGGTCATCATTTCTCATGATCCGTAGACCCTTTACTACCCCCCATATCTGTTTAATATACCTTGATTTTTTAAGTAGACATGTTATTAAGGGGTAAGTTCCTCCGTTGTTTCTGAGCAATATTCTATAAACAAATTGATTTATTCAAATTGCCAACAAATACAACTGAGATGTGTAAGAATTCATACACTATTGGTAGTATAGTCTTAGCTGTGCCGCATTCCACAGGTGTTGAATTCGCTTGCTGGTGAGGCTTTCCAGAATGTAGGTGCTAGGACGTAGCACTTCTTTGATGCGGTAGGGTCCTTCCCAAGTCGGGCCCAGGGGACCAGTATTTTTAGGTTTCGTACTTTGCGTTACCCTCTTCAACACTAGGTCTTCTGGAATGAACCTTCTTCGCCTGACTTTCTTGTTGTAATATAGTACTATCCTTTTCCGATAGGCGGCGAGTCGTAATTGGGAGTGGAGCCTTTTTTTCTTCCAACAGTTGAGTTCTCCATTTATTGCTTCTGTATTAGCATCATCATTGTAGATAACAGTTCTTAGCGTCAGTGTTTCAATTTCCATAGTGAAATTTCTTCAACAGGATTACACGGGGTCACCTCTTGGTATCCCGTTAGGTTACCCGCCTAATATCTGTTTATATGCTGAAAATAATGCTACGGAGTATTTGTTGTAATTTGTGGTGAATGGAATATGAGAATATTGCATAAATAAAAGTAAAGGCACGAAATTTGTGGTGGTTCACTCTATTAATCAAGAGCTACATCCACTTTCACTTTGCATTTCCTTCGGGGCACATTACAATTTACACAAGAATTCTCTCTCTACTCTCGGGTTGCATGTGAAAAGAGACCACCCCTTTTTGTTTGGGGCTTTACCCCTTTTATAGTCCAGGGATTCCTTCGTGGGTGGTTCTTCTCTGTAGGCATATGTACTCGAGTGACCTACTCTCAGAGGCTCAGACCGTAGCATACTAATCACCTTTAGGACTATTCACTCATCCAATTAGTCCTCTATTACAGCTCTGTACATTCCTTGTAACCCTCCACCATCCACTGTTGGGCGGTTTAGGAGGTCGCAATGAATACCTGCACTACAGACATCTCCCAGTCACATACAAAACTTGTTGTGTCAAACACCTTCATGAAGATACGGGCTCCGTTTTGCCACATTCTTCCCTCGACGTCTACGCTGAGCAGGCTGTAGCCCCTTCTGGCAGCTGACCATTTCACGGCGTGGGAATTTGTGCAAGTCATAGAGTGAACGGTGTAACGGATCAACGTCTTGAGACAGGCTTTCTTCGCTATGCAAGGAGAAATAGGCTTCAAGCATCGAGAGTTATCAATTGTGAGGAAAAGTAGGGCCACGTGGAACGTTGTCGCTATCCCACATGTCAACCCACATTTTCCCACACAACAGACACCTTTATAATTGCACATTCAACACTCAAACTCTCTCTCTAAAATCACTCTGAATGTTATTTAAAAAAAAAAAAAAAAAAAAAAAAAAAACAAAAAAGGCGGGAATTTGCAGGAGTTCTCAAAATCATGGTAAACATATGTTAAAGAATTAAGTTTGGGAGGCATTTTGGAAGGTAGCCTATAATTCAGGGTTAAACCCGCAATTTATCCTAACTAATAACACTGTTTATTGACGTGTCACTTTGTATATTTAAGAATGTTACTTTGCAATGCATACATGCAATTTGTTATTTGGCCAAGGAAATCTTGGAAGTTTTGGGGATTTTTAAATTACTTTTCTGCCCATGAAATGTCGTCTTCAACTCTGATACCTGTCTGGTACAGCGCCATGCACAAGGACTTTCAATATGTGGTAATTACAAAAACGAACAAATGCGACAGATGAATAATTAGACACGTGTTTCGTGATGAATCTGCAGCAAGCATGCAAAATAATAGTAATCCATGTGAACTCGACAGAAAGAAAACGAGAGAGAGAATCTTCTCCTGATGACAGATTAATTGGTTTCTTCAATATTTACATTTTAGTCATAAAATGTTAATATGATAGTTGTAATAAATTAGATGTTTGACAAAAAAAAATTGATTATAATTAATGAAATTATATTTTTATCATGTCACACTATTAAATTTTTATATTTATTAAATAAGGACTATCATGAATATGTGACCGATTTATATATATATATATATATATATATATAAAATAGGATTTCTTACTATCCTTTCAATAGTACTAAATTATTATGTAACATATACAATTTAAAGTGTAACATAACTTTCATTTTATGTAACACTTATGTAAAGCATGTATAAAATTGAAAAATTTAGGTATCTAAAACACATTTCTAACATTAACGCTGCAATATTCAACAAACGTAATGTCACATTTTTACTTCTATATATTACGTTACACTATCGGGCGGCAGATTGTAAACAAAATCTAAGTATAAAACAAAACATACAGATGTAACGGATGAATGATATTTTGCCACATATGTTTGAATAAAACAAAACATACAGATGTAAAGGGTGAGTGATATTTTGCCACATATGTTTGTTCATGACTTCTGCAAGCATATAAAGCTGCTAGTACTGCTTTGCAATATATATATATATATATATATATATATATATATGTAGAGCTGAGTGATAAAGAGCGCAGATACATAGAGCGATTAGAACTCATTTTAAAATAATTTTATTTTTTATATGAAAATAAAAATAAAAATATTTTTAATTTTAGAAAAAAAATATTTTTAAAAATGTGTTTAATAATTTTATTAAGAGATTATTTTTAGTATAAAACACTTAGTAATGTCTCTCTTTCTCTCTCTCTGCTCAAGAGAGGAGAAAACAAAAACGAAAAATGAAAAATGACTAAAAGTCATTTTTTATTTCTCTCTCATTTTAAACTAAACTAAAAAATCATTTTCATTTTCATTTTTTGTTTTTATTATGCCAAACACCGTTTTGAAAACATTTTTCTTTTTTTTTCCGAAAAACATAAAATATAAAAACGAGATTAATTTTAAACACGGCCATAAGATCACGTTTTCTTGAGGAAAAAACTAAAGTTTCCGCAACAAAAGCACGTTTTTTAATTGCTAGCAGGGGTGGAACCCAAATTTTCCCGATTATTGCCTGAATTCTTTTGACCGTTAGTCCAAATTTTGCCTGATGCCCGAAAATATCCGAATTCCTTTAACCATTAGCCTGAATCTTGACCCCAACGGATCTTTCTGCCCGAACCTGACTACCGCTTGATTTTTGGGCAAAAATTCAAACCCCAATGGCTAATTTTTTAACCATTGCCCGACTGTCCGATTTTTTTTATTAAACCGACCCAATTGCCCAAAATTTACTAACTGTTGGACCCGAAAGTTTGAGGGAAATTTTTTTTTCAAGCCAAAGAAAGTGAATAAGATATATATATATATATATATATATATATATACACACACAACGAAAAAGAAAGTGAATAAGCTTGTGAAAATCTTCTCCTAAAAAAAAAAAAAAAAAAAAATCATCCCATTTAACCATTACGTACTATTTTCATTATACTTGTATGGCATTACTAGTGTCGTATCTCTCAATTATGTCCTCGCTTTGTTTACGACTAATTGGCATCTTGTTAGTCATTTGCGATTAGTAACCATTGTGTACTATTTTGTGACTTGTATGGCATTACTACCCTTACCTTGTATGGCATTACTATTTCCTTACCTTGTATGCTTTCACTTTTTTCTCGTCTACAACACATTTCATTGTGCTATGATTTAGTTCCCCTTTTCATCCATACATTTGATTTTTCCGCTTCGCATGGGCTACGGTTTCTCCTTCACATTTCAATCTAATCATGATTACGCTAACAATTGTTACAGATGATTTGGTCTCACTAACGATTAATAGAAATTATTTTTTAGACATACATTACTCGAATGCGACAAATTAAAGCTTTGCATTCTTAATTTTAACATAATTAATTGTCGCACGGTTTTCCTCACTACTTTTGTGTTAGCAATACAATGATACTGACCTACATTATAACCACAAGCATCGAGATCTAATTATCCTCCAAAATTTAATTCCAGGAAGAAAAACAAGACCGTCGACGTGTTAACATAATGCATTCGTTTGGTAAATAACACCTTTAAATTCCACGTTCAACACTCAAACTCTTTCTTTAATATAACGCCGAATGTTATTATATATAAAAAAAAAAAAAAAAAAAAATTTAACAAAAGGGGGGAATTTGCTGGAGTTCTCAAATTCATGGTAAACATATGTCAAAGAATTAAGTTTGGGAGGCATTTCGGAAGGTAGCCTATAACTCAGGATTAAACCCACAATTTGTCCTAACTAATAACACCAGTTTTGATTCACTGTTTATTTTTTGTATATATCAGAATGTTACTTTGCAATTCATACATGTTATTTTATCGTTCGGCCGAAGAAATCTTGAAGTTTTGGGGATTTTTAAATTACTTTTCTGCCCATGAAATGTCGCCTTCGACACTGATATACCTCTTTATTTTCATAATGGCCACCTAAACAGTGGCGCATCCACCGGTATTAGTCTGTTTTGCTTGGCTGGCTATTCGCTGTCTTCAACTTGCAAGCTGCAATTGTCTAATCAAAATTTTTTCCTCCTCTCTTCTTGCGCGACGTGTGGAAGAAACGATTGGCCGAGTATTTCGTCGATTTGAGCTTAAAATTTAAATTTTATTATAATAAAAAATTATCAAAAATAATTACATTTAATTTTTTTATTATATTAAAAATTATCACATAACATCATATTTTAATTTAAATTAAAATTTTAAATTAATGAACTAAATAGACTTTTTTTATAAATACAAAATAAATATATAGTACTACAATTGACGAAATATGAACAAAATAATTACTATTCTTCCACAACATAATTACTATAGTCTGCAGTGGGTACCTTATCATAATAGTCCTGTCTGGTACAGCGCCATGCACAAGGACTTACTTCATATGTGGTAATTACAAAATCGCCATGCACAAGCACGTTTTTTAGTTGCTATAAAGGGCCGCGTGAAGTACGTGGATCATGTCGGTCATTGACATATTACTTTAATTTACACATATTACAAGGCTGTTCCTCGATGGTGGGTGCAAAACGTGTATCTCGAGGAACGCAGAATTAGGGCCGATAATTTTGGATACGACACGATGAAACGACACGAAAATGATACGAAATAAATGAGTTTAAACCGTACGATTATTAATTGGGTCGTTAACGGACCAGCACAAATAACACGAAAATAAACGGGTTAGATTCGTGCCAGTCCGTTTTAACACGATTAACCCGTTTAGTTATACGGGTCATAATCGGGCCGACACGACACGACCCGAACCGACCCGTTTATTAATATATATATATATATATATAAGATAAAACCCTAGCTTATCTAATTCTCTTTCTCTCATTCTCTCATTCTCTCTCATTCTCTCATTCTCTTTCATTCTCACATTCTCTCACAACCTGTTTTATTTATATTCTCTCATTTGCATGAAGGGTGTTTGATAAAAGGGTTAACTTAATTTAACACTCTAACTTTTAAATAAGTTATGGCATGTTAATAAAATTACAAAATGCCAATGGACTTATAGATGGATGATTTGTAGATAGACTTGTAGATGGTTGATTACAAAATGCTAATGGATGATTTGTAATGGATAAACCTAAACTTTAAATATGTTTTATGCTTTATGCACTTAAATATGCCAATGGACTTGTAGATGGTTGATTATGTTTTATGCACTTAAATTTTCAAATATTTGGTTATGTTTTCAAACTTATTTAAATGTACTTGGTTATGTTTTTAAACTTCTTTAGATGTTTAGTAATTGGCATGTTTTGAAACATATGTCATAAGTGATGTTTTAGATATTTTAATGTGTATTGGCTATTATGCATGATTTTTAACTATAAGTGATATTAAGTAGTCAATTAATATAGTTTTGAATACAATATAAAATTCACTATTTTTGCTAGTTGGGTCATAAACGGGGTCATAAAAGTGTTTTTTTCGTATCGGTCCCGTCACGGCACGTTTAATAATCGTATTCGCGTGTCGTGTCGTGTTAACCGTGTTATTAGCGTGTCGTGTTCGTGTTTGAGTTTTTAACACGTTTATTAATCGTGCCGTGTCCGTGCTCATTATAATCATGTCGTGCCGTAATCATGTCGGCCCGAACACGGTCCGCGAACACGAATTGCCAGCCCTACGCAGAATCCAATGTTGAATAAATGAGATTGTTCTATTACAATTTAACGAACGTACAAACTACATGTAAGTATAAACACACTTTTAATTTATGAATTAAAATTATGAAATTAAAATTATTTTTAATTTATATATATTTTTTATAAAAGAAAATATTTTAATGAATCATGAATTATAAAAATACAAGATTTAGAGTTATGTAGAACAATATGAAAAATAGTTTTATAGTTTTTTTTTAAATAATTAAGATATATTGGTCTTTCACATTCTCATACAACAATGTATATCAGTGCACATGTCAATATAAAAATATATATATATCAGCAGAGTGGATAGACTAGACTATGGTCATCTTTAAAGCGTTGAAATAAATAACAATCTCATCTTACTACCGCCATGATATACATATTTAAGGAAAAACTATACATGTTAGTTTCTAAAGTTTGCCCATAGTGATAGTTTGATACTTGAACTTTTAATTTTGATAAATTAGTTCTCGAGCTTTTTTTTTTTTGTCGTATTTGATATCCGATACTAAATTCACAAACAATTTCTGAAATTTAATAACGGAAATCATGTATCTAGTGTGATAATTTGAGATTTTACTGAAGTAACTACGTTATATAGAAAATGTTCTCTGCACTAGTGTTAAAACTCGTTGAGAAAAAGAACATTTCAAACTTAATATAACTATTTATTAAATTTCTAACGTCATTTAAGATTATACGATTACATTTACATCTCGCCTCTCTTTTTAGGCAAGGTTGGGGACGTGATCTCGTATTCCTTAACCCCATGAATCCTGTTACCATTTAATAGCGCAACACCTAACGAACTCAATTTCTTGTCAAAGTAAAGAAAATTTAAAAAATATATTTCTCGGACCATTAACTTAAATATATATATATATATATTTTATCAAAAGAGTAACTTTATCACCCCCCTGCGTATCGCCCCACTTCCTATATACAATTTGGCCTGAACTAATTATGCACAAAGGTTTTTGTAGCTAGATGCATGCCCACGAATATTAATATAATCTTTTATCATTTTTATTTCTTGACACCATGATATGATCACTCGGCTGAGATGTTTGTGCTTTGTAACATCCTCACTCAGGTGTTGTTTCCTAGTATGGCTGAGATCTTTTATCATTTTTATTTCTTTTATCGTTTGACTGCCAAATCGGCGGTCTAAGCACGTGGAAATACGATCCGCAAGTTGATCGTAGAAATAGCATGATTACTAGCCACATTAGATCAACCACTTAGTTTTACTGAACAAAGAAATTTGCAACGTTATATTAAAATTGTACATAATCCTAATGCACAATTTTTTTTTTTTAGAACTACTCTTAGGAAAGATGCATTAAAATTATATAAACAAGAAAATGAAGCATTAATCAACCTTCTACACTCTACTAGTGGTTGCGATGCGTTAACGGTGAATATTTGGTCCGCCGTTGCCAACAAAGATTATTTAGCTGTAAACGAACATTATTATAAAGGTTTTGAATGTGTTATAGGATCACATACTACCAATTTAACATATAACACAATTTTATCTGTCATTGATGAATATAGTTTAAGAGATAGAATAATGGCCATACATTAGATAATGCAACTGTAAATACTAAAGCAATAGAACTTTTTGAAAATGATTTAAGTTTATTCGGTAATAATGATATATTTCACCAACAATGTACATGTCATATAATTAATTTAAAAGTAAAATCCAATTTAAAATCAATGTCAGGTCATATTAAAAGAATTAAAGATAACATTGCTTGGATTCAAGGCAGTAATCAAAGAGTACAAGATTGGTTTAGATTTCTACAAGCATGTAATCAAAATCCTAGAGCATTAGCCTTAGATATGTCATAAGATGGAACTCCACTTATATAATGCTTGAACAATGCATCCCCTATAAAGATGCTATAACAAATTATGTTAGTGCAAAATTAGGAGTAGGATTTATAGATGAAACTGATTGGCAAATTACCGAACTCTTGTATAACTTTTTAGGTAGATTTCACGAAGTTATATTAAAGCTTAATAGAACTTATTACCCAACATCACCATTAGCATTAGGAGAACTTTTAAGAATGTCTATTTTATTTAGTGAATTTAGGACGCACGTGGTTTTAGGAGTTCCTATCGCCTCTATGGAAAAGAAGTTTAAAAAATATTGGTCTAAATTACCCATGTTGTATGGTTTCGGTGTTGTTTTTGACCCTACATTAAAATAAGAAGGTTTAGAAAGTGGATTAGATAACTTAGGTGAATTTTTAGCTATCGACACTACTAACCATTTTCCTATTATAAAGGAAAAAATATTTTCTCTCTATATCTCTTACGAAAGTAGGTTTAGAAACACAACTCGTGTAGAAGAAATGTTTTCGGGTTGTCTAAGAAGAAGAAGAAGAAGACGACGACTTAAGGTCAAGAAGAATCTAGGAGTGGATCTTCATCAAGAGGTGGTGGCAACAGCGGCGGATTCAATGAGTTAATGGCGTACTTGAGTGAGGGCTTAGTTGTAGACAGTAGTGAAATGTTTGATTTGGTTGAGTGGTGGAGAGCACGAGCATTAACTTGGCCGATCCTAACACGACTGGCAATGGATATTTTTCGATCCCGGTCTCCACTGTTGCAACCGAACAAGCATTCAGTACAATCGGCCGAATACTTGAAGAACGAAGAAACGCATTGTAACAGGATATTGTTGACGCTTTGGTGTGCATCAAGGATTGGGATCGTTCTGACCAACGCTTACATGATACAATCTCACCGGCAAGCCAAGAATGGATTGACGAATTTAATAGATTAACTTTTAATTTTCAAGACGATCATTCTGCTTCAAATTAAATTTTATTATTGTAATTTGTAAATATTTATTTACTTTGTAATTTCTAATTTGTATTGTGTTATTGTAAACTTGTATAGACTTTGTAAGTTCATCAAATTTGTAATTCATCCCACAATGATTGCATTCTTTTTTCCTTACCAAGTTTTTATCCCAATTGGGTTTTTCTTGATAAGATTTTTAATAAGACAATCATGAATATTGTATTCCTGATAGTCTAGTCTGAGCTTACCACCCACAAGAGAACAATCTCATCTTATAACCGCCCTGATATACATATTTAAGGAAAAAACTATACATTTTAGTTTCTAAAGTTTGTGCATTCTAAGAGTTTGATGCTTGAACTTTTAATTTTGATAAATTAGTTCTAAGGTTTTTTTGTTCGGCGTATTTGATGTCTCATACTAAATTCACAAACAACAACAATAATAAGTCTTAATCCCAACTTAGTTAGGGTCAGCTATATGGATACTAAATTCACAAACAATTTCTGAAATTTAGTAACGGAAATCATGTATCTAGTGTGATAATTTGAGATTTTATGAAGTAATTACGTTATATAGAAAATGTTCTCTGCACTAGTGTTAAAACTCGTTGAGAAAAAGAACATTTCAAGCTTAATAAAACTATTTTTGCTAAATTTCTAACGTACGGAGATTATACGATTACATCTCGCCTCTCTATAAGGAGGGTTGGGAACGTGATCTCGTACCATTAACTTAAATATTTAATAGCGCAACACCTAACAAACTCAATTTCTTGTCAAAGTAAAGAAACTTTTAAAAAAATATTTCTCAGACCATTAACTTAAATATATATATATATATATTTATCAAAAGAGTAACTTTATCACCCCAGAAAAGGGACAAACATATTTCACACCTGACCAAGAGTTTCTAGTTGATCTCCATACATTCACAATGCGCTTCTCAAAGAAATACTTTAATTTTATAGCGTTTTTTATAACTCTCCTAAAACGCTATATTTTCTTAGGACCTATAATAACGTCCGTTGTCCTAGCACTCTAAAAAGCGCTATTAATAGTGATTAATAGCGTTTTTCATCAGTTACGAAAGGCTTTTTGTGGTGTAGTAAACATATTTCACATACATCTCTCTTTCTCAATGCGCTTCTCATAGAATTACAAAAACGCATCGCCAACTTCCTATATACAATTTGGCCTGAACTAATTATGCACTAAGCTTTTTGTAGCTAGATGAACAACTCTAACTAATTTGAGCCCTGTAGAATTAATATTATTCCGTCTTCAGGTAAAGTATGTATTTCTGGCTCCCATATGTTAAGTAGTCATGTTTTTAACTTGTTAAATTATTATATCTTCCTTGTTTGGTTTTGTGTTTTTATGTTATGAAATAATCATGGACACCTAAGTCAACCTTAAATAGATCATATTATTGATATCCACTGCTACGTAGCTGTATTATAATTTATTAAATTAAACTTTTCCTTCTAGCTGCTTATAAAAAAAACAAATTTCCTTCAAGCTAAAATGAGATAAAATAGAAAGAAAAGTGTGCGTATGTATTATGCTATATGCCCTCGACTTATTCAAACATGAATGATAATAACAGTGAAACTAACATTACTAATATTTTATTTTTTTATTATTATTATTATTATTTTTTTTTTTTGCAATAAAGGATATAATAATAATATTTCATTTCCTTAAGAAAATAAGCTAGGGATACCGTCTGTCATTTGAATTTTTTTTTTTATAAAATATTTGTTAAGGGTCAGGGACACAACAAATTAATAATGACATAGTAACCAATGAAAATTATGAGTGAATTAGTAATTACAATAATTTACTACACGAGAAATTCTAACATTACTCTTTCTATCACTCATTTGTCACTCTTTGCATTAAATGTTTGACTCGTGAATTCTATTATATTATTTTCTGTTTAAAAAATATATAATATATGATATTAGTAAAGTTTATATGTCAAATAATAAATAAAAAAATTGACAAAAAGTAACAGAATACTGACACTAACATTTCTCTTTTATCACGTTAAAATTGTTGTCATAACTATTTAAAAGTTACTCTTGTGGAATTTATCCATCGTAACTCTACAGGAGGGATCGAATTTGTGGCTGCAATTCCATCCACGTGTGCTTCACGTGATCATGAGATATTTTTCTGAAGGCAGCGATACAAGCGACAATAACTATATTTTTTTGTGTAAAACAAAAAAAAAAAAAAAAAAAAAAAAAAAAAAAACAAAAAAAAATCTGTCTATAAATAGGGCGGGCTTATAAGCAAAGTAGATATGTCATCAGAACACTTCACAAAGCCATATTTGTTTCTCTTCATCTGCTCCAAAAACTCTTTTTCCAACTACCACGATCAAGTTATAACAAAATATGGCCAGTATCACCCTCAAGAGCTTATTGTTGACGGCAGATCAGTCGACGAAACCCGTCGAGGGGGCGCCAAAACCTGCCGATACCCTCTCGGCGGAGCTGAGCTTGTTTACCATGTCAGACAATAAGATCATGGACCTAATTTACGAATCTCACGTTCATTCCGATCAATCATTTGATGACGCTTCTCTCTTTGCTGTGGTCGAAAACATCCTTAAGCATACTTTCCAAGTTGTCGATAAAGTTGTGCAGGTAATGATATATAAACTTCCACTTTCCCTCTTGTTTATGTACTCAATTTTCTTATAGTTATAAAAATAAACATGTATCTGTAATCAGCTTGGTTGCAAGATATACTGATGATGGAAGTGTTTTTACCTTGTACTGGAACTTGTCATTGCCCATAAAAAAAATGGCGTTGTGTTGTTCAACTGTTAGGATATTTGTTCGCCCACTAGATCCAATTAATTTTCACATTTTAAAGAGTCAAATTCAAATAAGTGGGGCCCAATTAATTTTGACATTTTAAAGAGTCGAATTCAAATTTTGAAGGAAAATGATATTTATTAGCAGTGATAAAGTCACTACGCGTGAAAGTTTATTAAAGTTAACACATAACAATGTAAGATTTGCTAGTTGTATTTTTTGTCAAGTGACATTTCTGCTTTACCCTTATGTATGTGATGATGCATTACTTAAAGTAATAAATGATTATACAAGTTGCATAAAAAAATCAATACATAATATTGCTATATGTGGAGGGAGCCAACTTAGTTGAGATCTTTTAAATATCTGTTTTTTCTAAATTTATTATAAAAAATTCAAAGAACTAGTGGTCCATCAAAAATTTCTTAGTGTTTTTTTTTTTTTTTTTTGAGTAAATTATGATGAATGAGGATAATTAACATCATAATAAAAAATATTCAAGTGATGATGTATTAGAGAAATTTAGGATGTGTTCATTTATACAACTTAAGTTTTGACTTGGATTGTGTATGTGAGAGAAAAACACTGTAGTAAAAAAATTGAATTTGAATTTATGTAAATATATATATATATATATATAGCAATATGACTTGAGTCATAATTTGAGTAATGAATGAACAAGGCCTTAGTGTGTCAAAAGAAAAAAAAAATTTCAGTAGAACACAAGAAAGCCGAAACGGGGGCCAAAACAGGAAAATACACAAAGAAAAGAAAAAAAAAATTGGTATTCGGTCTTCTATGGCCAAATTTTAAAAATATCCTTGATTTTTTATTTTTATTTTTACTCCTTAACATTAGTTTTTTTATTTTAAGGGGTAGAATTTTTTAAAGAGTACTTTTAATAAGTCAGGTACTTAAGAATGTAGAATTTGTAATTTTTTTTCTCTCTCTATAAATCATCAAGTTAGTCAAACGTTAAATCCACCTATGCTTAATTAACTCTTGAGAATTTAATATAATTTTAATTGGGGAATTTGGTAGAGAATTTAGTTTTAGTGGGTGTCCATTTAATTAATTCGCGCTAGTTTTCTTTGATATTAGTAATTCTCTCCGTAATTAAAATAAAAAATTAATCAACTTTTGAGATTGAATTTTAAGATGGTACCCATAGATTTTGAACTAATTGTTGCAGGGTATCCATATACATGCTGACATAGAGGAGAAGTCCCCCAAAGGCAGCCTTAGTGTACCACTATGCACGCTTAAGCAAATCAACAGTGAGGTTAATTAATATTCATTGTTACCTTTTATCTGATCTTCAATTTGGTTTGTAATTTCTAGCCTAAAGTCACAAACCACACACAAAATTAATGGATATTTACGTCTCAATATCCTTATTCTTTAATTTTCTTTACTTTAAGCAGATGTCATGCAAGTCTCCAGGTGAAGAAACTACGCACAAAGTAGCTCTTTCAATACTCAACAACCTGCGAAGCTACACATGGGAAGCGAAGGCCGTGCTAACCCTAGCGGCCTTTGCCATTGAGTATGGAGATTTTTGGCTCCTCGCACAACTTCACCATGCTCATGTTCATGATCAAATGACCAAAGCCTTGGAAATTTTAAAAAGAGTGCCCGCCGTTATAAGGCCCTTGGAGCTCCAAAAACGTCGCCAGGCGATTCTTGAGCTCAACGATCTTGTTAGGGCAACCTTGCGCGTTATTGAACACATCTTTGAGTTTGAGAACCTCTCTAAGTCTGATCCGAAAGATGTGCCGGCCTTGTCGGTGGCCACGGACCACTTTCCTGTGGACGTGTATTGGGTTATCCTTACTATTGTGGCTTGCACCACTAAACTCGATCTCCTTGCCCATGACAGCGACGAGTAAGTGAGGATGTGGTTTGTGACATCTAATTCTCCTTTATAAAGTCTCTAAGCACATTGATTGGAATGCTATGGCGAAAAATGTATTAAAAAAAAAAAAAAAAAAAAAAAAAAACACCAGCGCTTTTTTTCAGCATCACACCCGGCCCTAAAAGTGAGACTCATTTCTATTAGTTGTGGTTTCTCCAAGCATTTTTCTACTAAAAATAGGAGATATAGCATGATATGTGTGGGGATTCCACACACAAAGTAGCATCCTAAACTCCTGATTTAAAGACCAGAACATTATGTCTTACCACTGATGTCCCAAATGGTGTCTAACCACTTATACAACGCCACCTCATATGGAGTGGTGGTACATATCATCACACACTTTTAACAGCTTCATAAGTAACTTCGGAACACACACAAACAAAAATCAATCACACGAGTTTTATATGTCAATCTCCTCTAAAAACTGATTATTTACGGGAAAACTTTTCTGCATATATATGCATGTCTCGTGAGTGTTTTTACTAAAGTAGAATATCTTGAAACTAATTTTGTTCTTCTTCTTTTTTCTTTTTTTTTTAATGTATTTTTGTGTCTACTTTCAGGTTCAAGTCGCTGGATTTGTCCCCCTATTCTCAGAAAATCCAATACATCATCAACAAATTTAAGATACAGTTGCTCCTTTGCAGAAAACAGATTGGTGGGGGACCTAACTTTCTGATAGATGAATTATTAGTCTTGAGATAGAGAGAGAGAGAGAGAGAGAGAGAGAGAGAGAGAGAGAGAGATGCATATACACACTTAAAATATATGATATTTCACTTGCAAATGAGACTGAGTAAAGAAGGATTTTTTTTTTTCACCTGCAGAGGAGTTAGATCACTACCGGAGGCTCTGCAAACTCATGCAAACACCAACAGAAATCATGGAGATTTTGAAAGCCCTGATTTTTTCCAAGGATAACGTCCTGCCTCAGCATAGGTTTCTCATTTTCACAAGGGAGATTAATATTCAACCACTCTTTGATGGTTCTACAAACAAAATGGTTTGACCCTCTTTAATACTTGGATTCAAAATTAAAACACTTGTTTCCAATAAAATTAATTTGTGCAAGAATGAATCTATGTTAAGAATACTCGACCTGTGTTCAATAAAATATTAATGTCTTCTTTATAATAAGTTACATTGTTGTTATAGATACTTATAAAGTAATAAATTTCGAGTCTAAATATGGTTGTCCCCTAATATTATTTCATCATATCATCTAAATTTAAGCATTTGGTCATTACTAAACTGCTTAAGTAATTGCATGAGTTAATACAAGGGGACAACTAATAGGACAGGATATGGAACAACAGATTTGAGTAATCTAATTTATTACTTAATTTACTAAACAGATTTTGTTTTGTTGCGTATTTAATTTATTACATAAACCTAATATATCCGCGATTTTTTCAAACAGGTGAAGATCGATGTTTTGAAGAGAAAGAACATATTTCTATTCATTTCAGGCCTAGACATAACCGAGAACGATATCTCTGTTCTCTACCCAATCTATGAAGGAATAAAAAACAAGAGTCAATATAAGATCGTGTGGCAGCCCATTGTGGAGCAATGGAACGAAAATCTGCGGAGGACATACGACAGACTGCGGGCGAGGATGCCGTGGTACAGTGTTCAGTTCTTTTCCCGCATTGCAGGCTTCAAATTCATCAGAGAAAAATGGAATTTCAAGGGAAAGCCTTTGGTGGTGGCATTGAACCCACAAGGGAAGGTGGAAAACCCCAATGCGCTTCACTTGATCCGAGTTTGGGGAATGAAAGCCTTTCCTTTCGACAAAACTGCCGAAGAATCTGTGTCTAACCAACTAAACTGGATCGGTCCCATAGCACGCGACATTGATCCGGTTATTCAAACATGGGTACGTAAGTCCAACCTATTCAAGCAGTTTCGTAACAAAAAGGGTGTTTTTTACAAATCATATAGCAAAATGGCAAAAAAAATAGAATATTTTACAATATACAAAAAATTAATATCATTAGAATTTGTATAAAAGTGAATATCATGCAAATAATAACTATGTCATTTCAACTATTCAAAAAAATTGAAAGAATTACTATATTTCAACTTCAGTTTCATAAATTTGCCACACAGTGTGACATTTACAAATATTTAAAAATACAAAAGAAAAAAGTTAGAATACAAAAACGTTGCTCCTTAATTTTGTTGCATTATATACATCCACAATATATAATCTCTCCCTAGCATGCAGTAATAATTCCCTAATCCTATAATGTGCATGTGAACATTTGATAAATTAGAAGTTTTTCTTTTGGACCATAAATTAAAAGTTAATGATCTACAAAATTTGATATTAATTTCTTTGTGAAGTTTTACACTTGACTTTAATTCTCATGTGATTTCTAAAATATTTTTTTTTATTGAAAAAAAAAAAACAGATCGAGGAAGAAAAGTACATTTTCTTCTACGGAGGCAAAGACAAGGAATGGCGCCAACAGTTCAGAAAGAAGGTGACCACGCTCGCAAACGACCCCGTCTTCAAGGAAGCCAGGATCTCCATAGAGCTTTTCCGCGTGGGAAAGACCAACAAAGGAGAAGACGAAGACGACGGCGACGACCACGGCGTTGTGGGCCGGTTCTGGACCGCCATTGAAGGGCTCTTCTTCACCAAGGCCCACAAGGAGGTGGACCCCGTTTCACAAGAGATCCAAAAGCTGCTTTCCTACAAGAATGAGAGCGGTTGGTTTGTGCTCAGCAAAGGGTCGACTGTGGTGGTGGCTGGCCATGGATACACTATATTAAGAGTCTTTGAGGAGTTTGAGAAATGGAAAGAAGATGTGAAGCAAAAGGGTTTTGAGGTTACTATTAAGGAGTATCATAGCAAGGCTCTTTTGACTATACGACAATGCTGTCGTCTTGACATTCCGACTGTCGTTGGAAAGGTTCCGGAAACGATGAAGTGTCCGGAATGCACACGTGTTATGGAGTCATACGTCAGCTACAAGTGTTGCCACGTGGATGGAGCTCATCACTAATGATAACATATTATATGGTTAACGATTGATGTCGGCTCTCTTCTGTCTTCTAATATACTATGCTAATATATTGTCGTTTATTAGTGGAAAGTGCGTTTGTGTGTGTGTGTGTGTGTGTTTCTAAGGAGTCGTTTGGTTTGCTTTCCGAATCGGTGTTTTAGCATATCGATAATACTGTGCAGTTATAATAGGCAATGAGACAAGTGATATAATCAAATCACTGTTGTCGTTTTATGAGTGGTATATATGTGTGTGTGTTTCTCTGAAAACTAAGGCCTTACTCTGAAACAAGTAATATTGTTATTGAACATATAAAATCATTGTTGCCCTCGTGACTTTATAAAATCATTGTTGTTGTTTTTAGATAGTGTCGCTTTCATTATTCTCTCTTTTTTCTTTAAGTCATTGTGGATGGTTTTTCATATTTTTACTGTCGTTACCTAATTCTTTTTGTAGTGGTTGTTTCTATAATCTTTGATTCATAGATTTGAATAGAAAATTAATTTAAATAGAATTTTTAATAATTTTATAAAATAAAAAAAAAACATATTTTAGTAAAAAAAATTTAATTTCTGGTACAAACCCGTGAGCTAAATGGGCTCGCAGCTAAATGAGTGAGGTTTTTGTTGACTCATTTTGGTTGCTCAGCTCATTGTCATTTTAGTAGCCATTACCTTTTTCTGGTCATTATCATACTTATAATTATCTGATATAATTATTTAATCAATCATTTTCTCTTTCCCAATATGCCCCTCCAAGCTTGGCTGAGGGAAGCTTGCGAATCCGTGATGACCAACATAATCATGAAGATACTGTGTGTTTAGTATGAGGATTCGTGTCCTAGTTCGAATCATAGTTCATGGCTCACTATAATATTTTCTCTCAAAAAAATACACGTAAATCGAGAATGATTCTGAATCATGGTTCTAAATCCGTGAACCAACGTCCTTGGAAGTACTACATTATAAACACACTCCGATCATACTTTTTTTTTAGAAGATCACAATATAATGCCGTGATTGGGAAGCCGACCCTTCAAGCATTAAGGGCAATAACCTTCATCTACCACCAGAAGGTTAAATTTTCAACTCCAAATGGTGTAGGCGAAATGAAGAGCAATCAATATGAAGCTCAGATTGCATACTTAGATGCTCTGCGCGGATACGATCAACCAGGGAGGTAGGAAGCCAGAATGGTACGTCAAGGCGCGGTGGAAGACATAGATCCCAGAATCGAAGAGGAAATCACATGGTCCCAACTAGTCGAACAATTGGTTGAGGTACAGGTGGACGCTAATGAGCAAACGAGAGTTCTGAAAGTAGGCTCAAATTTAACACCAACGCTTAGGGTCGACGTCGAGGGCTTCCTCAAGAAAAATCTTAATGTGTTCGCCTGGACGCACGCCGATATGGAAGGGATCGACTCCAAGATCATGTGCCATGTTTTAAACGTCGACCCCTCTTATCTTCCTAAGCACTAGAAACGTCGACCCATGATCCCAAAAAGCTACAAGGCATTAAGGGAAGAAGTCGACAAATTAATCAGTAATGGCTTCATTAGAGAAGCCTACTATCCTCGATGGGTTTCGAATCTCGTTTTGGTAATCAAACCTAACGGGAAATTAATGACATGTGTTGACTTCAATGACCTCAATTAAGCATGCTCAAAAGACGGTTTTCCACTCCCACGAATAGATCAAATGGTCAACGCCACAGCTGGACATGAGATGTTGAGTTTCATGGATGCCTACTCTGGATATAATCAAATCCCCATACATCCATCAGATGAGGAGCACACATCATTCATAACAGACCGGGGCTTCTATTGCTATAAGGTGATGCCCTTTCGCTTGAAGAACGCGGGGGCAACATACCAAAAGCTAGTGAACAAGATGTTTAGCAATCAAATCGGGAGGTCGATGAAACTTTATATTGTTGACATGCTGGTAAAGAGTACAAGGGCAACTCAACACGTCACCCATTTGGGAGAAATGTTTGATGTGCTGAGAAGATACCGCAAGAAACTAAACCCCCTAAAATGCGCCTTTGGAGTTGGATCAGGAAAGTTCCTTGGTTTCATGGTCAGTAATCGGGGAATAGACGCCAATCTAGAAAAGATAATAGCCCTGTAGGATATGAAGTCTCCAACAAAACTAAAGGAGGTGCAAAGACTGACAGGGTGTGTTGCCGCCCTTAATAGGTTTATCTCAAAAGTAATAGACAAATGTGTTCCCTTCTTTGATGCCTTGAAAGGAGGTAAGCATTTTGAGTGGACATCATAATGTGAAGAAGCCTTTCAAAGGCTAAAGGAGCATCTAGGCAAGCCCCCAATCTTGTCAAAACCTGTTCTAAGCGAGAAGCTGAGCCTATATCTCTTTGTATCAAAATATGCTGTAAGTTATGTACTAATCAGGGAGGAAGAAAAGGTCCAGCTGTTAGTCTACTATGTAAGTAAAAGACTCCTAGACGCCGAGTCAAGATATACCAAAATGGAACAGCTAGCTCTTGCCCTGATGGTGGCCTCAAGGAAGCTTCGGCACTACTTCCAGACCCACACAATACGGGTCCTTACAAATCACCCATTGAGGTAGGCATTGCAAAAGTCTGAAACCTCCAATCGACTCCTCAAATGGTCAGTGGACTTAAGCCAATTTGACATCAAATATAGGTCGAGAGCAGCAATCAAGGGGCAAGCATTGGTGGATTTCATAGCAGAATTTTCTCATTGACCGACGCCAGCCACAAATGAAGAAACTAAGGCAATGGAATGGAAACTCTAGGTGGATGGAGCGTCGAATGAAACCGGGTCAGGAGCCGGCGTCATGCTAATTAGCCTAGAAGGCCACAAGATTACATTGGCGGTACGATTCAAATTCAAAGCGTCGAACAATGAAGCTGAATATGAAGTGTTGATTGCAGGATTGCGATAACAAGTCACTTAAAAATTGAAAGACTTTGCATTTTTAGTGACTCTCAACTAGTATTCGAGCAAGTAAAGTAAAAGATACTACAAGTACCAAGAGCTGAGAACACAAACGCTGACGCTTTGGTCAAGTTAGCATCCTCGAAAGATTTTGATATACTAGGGGTCGTCCCCATCGAGGAACTCGAGCGGCCGACCATTGCTGAGAAAGTCGAAGCCTTAAGCATTTAGACACTGCTCATCTAATATTTAGTGGATGCAAAGATGCCTGAAGATAAAGATGAGGCTAGACGGATCAAGTACAGAGCAACCCGGTGCCTATTATATGATAGTGTGTTGTACAGATGAGACTTCTCAATGCCTTTACAACAGTGCCTGAATGGTGATGAGGCGCAAGTAGTCCTTCGGGAGATCCATGAAGGAATGTGTGGTATTCACGCTTGGGGGCAATCTCTAGCTCTCAAGATTTTGAGGCATGGGTACTATTGGCCTACGCTTAAAATAGATGCATTTCACTATGCTCGGCATTGCAATAAGTGCCGAAAATATGTCACGATTCCTAGAGCACCCCCAGAGAACTTAACCTCCATTCTTAGCCCATGGCATTTTGCCAAATGGGGGATCGACCTGATCGGACCTTTACACCTCGTGCCAGGGGGCTTTAAGTTTGCCATCGTCGCCGTAGACTACTACAATAAATGGGCAGAGGCAAAAGCTCTTACTACAACCACGGAGCCAGCTTGCACCAGCTTTATATGGAACAATATCATGTGCAAATTCGGAGTTCCACATTCAATTGTATCTGACAATGTAAAGCAATTTGATAATGCCTCAACACACAGGTTTTGCGATAACTTGGGCATTCAGAAGGACTTTTCAGCTCTAATACATCCATAGTCCAATGGTCAAGTTAAAGCTGTCAACAAAATCTTAAAGTATACCCTAAAAAAAGTGGCTCGATGATTTAAAGAAAAAATGGGCCGAAGAACTCCCGAAGGTCCTATGGGTATATAGAATGACAAGTCAAACCACCGCATGCGAAACACCATTCTCCATAACATATGGCGCCGAGGCGGTACTTCTTGTAGAAATTGAAATGCAGATGCTAAGAACTGTTGTATATAACAACAACATAAATACAGAAGCAATAAATAGAGAGCTCAACCTGTTAGAGGAAAAAAAGGCTTGACTCCCAACAAAGGGTAGCACGTTACTACAACAAGAAAGTCTAGCAAAGAAGGTTCATCCCAGGAGACCTAGTATTAAAGAGGGTGACGCAAAGCACGAAACCTAAAAATACTGGTCCTTTGGGCCCAACTTGGGAAGAACCTTATCTCATAAGAAAAGTGCTACACCCTAGGACCTACATTCTGGAAAGCCTCACCAGCAAACAGATTCAACACCAATGCAACACAGAACAACTAAGGATGTACTACCAATAGTGTACGAATTCTTACACATCTCAGTTGTAGTTTTGACAATTCAGTAGTATAAATCAATTTATTTATAGAAAATTGCTCAAGAGACAATGGAGAAAAACCAACCCCGTAAGAACATACCTGCCTGAAAAATCAAGGTTTTTTAAAACAGGCATGGGGGGCAGTAAAGGGTCTACAGATCACAAAAAATAAATGAACGTCGTTTCCCCCTAAGGAGGAGAGACAATTACTCAGCAAATTTTTAAGGAATTTGCTATAATGACGAACCCTAAAGGGGTGCGTAAACATCGTCTCCTCTAAGGAGGAGACAATTACTAGGCAAACTTTTAAGGAACTTGCTAAATGACGAACCCTAAAAAGGTGCGTAAACGTCGTCTCCTTTAAAGATGAGACAATTACTTGGCAAATTTTTAAGGAATTTTCCAGAACGACGAACCTTAAAGGGGTGCGTAAACATCGTCTCCTCTAAGGAGGAGACAATTACTTGGCAAATTTTAAGGAATTTGCCAGAACGACGAACCCTAAAGGGGTGTAAGAAAACGTCGTCTGCTTTAAGGAGGAGAGACAATTACTTGGTAAAATTTTAAGAAATTTGCCAGGACGACGAATCCTCAAGGGGTATTTAGAATCAAAAATAAAGGCGAAGTCAACATATTATACATATGAAAAATATATACAAAATTAGTAAAACCCATTATCTCAAAAAAAAAAAAAATCCTTAAGCCTCACCACTAGCCACCGAGCCATCTCCATCGCCAGGCTGAGAAGAACCATCACCATTAGCAGGAGGAGGAGGAACGTACAAGAAGCTCAAATCCCACTTAAGGTGCTCTTGTTTAATCAAGTTAACCATTTGCGCCCCAGCAGATTAAAAATCCTTGGTACAAATGTCTATGAGTTCCATAGAAGTCATGAACTCCTTGATGATTTCCTCACGCTTGGCGGCGAACCCTTCTGAGGCTGCAAGCTCAGCCTCCTTCTTCCCCTCAGCCTTCTCCTCAGCAAAGCATTTCTCCTTAGCCTCAGCCGCATCCTTCTCGGCTGCCTCCGCCCGCCTGGTAACCTCCTCAACCTGAGTCTTCAGACTGGCCAACTCATCTTGAAGACTCACCAGCTTGGCTAGTTCAACTTCTAAGCTCGCCAGTTTGGCCACGGTCACGTCCTTCTCCTCAACAGCAGTCGAGCATTTAGACTTGGCATCGTCAAGAAGGGACATGAGTTTGACTTCCAGACTGTCCATTTTTTTTACCACGTTCCTCAACTTTGACTAGGTTGATAAGGTTAAGAATGGCTAGGACGAGGCCCTGAAAGACAAACCAGAAGTCAAAAAAAGAAATGACGAGAGTCGAGTCTAAAAATATACAGTCAAGGCTTATATGAATCTGGAAGGATATCTGCTTACGCTGACGATCTACCAGAGAAGAACGAGAGGCGAAGACCCAATGCTTGTGAAAAAATGACTCGTACAAGGCCTGAAAGATGAAGGAGAAGCAGGGACGAAGAGTAAGCATCGCCTCAACTTGGGCGTCGGAGACATCCTGAACCAAGAAGTTTGGATCCATGATTTTTGTCTCAGGCAGAAGAAGGCGATCTTTAGGCGCAGGCAGAACCTCGACGACATCAGGGATTGGAACCATCGGCATCTAGGTTTTGATTACTTATACCTCTTTTTGGTGTATCCTTTTGGACGCAGGCACCTTCGCCGCAGATCTCGAAGAGCCGCTCGAGGGTTTTCTTTTCTTTGAGGCAGAAGAGGAAGCACCTGTTAGCGTTTATGCCTTTAGGAATAAATGTAACAATTTTCTTCGAGACATTTTGACTATTAATAAAGATTTGTTTATTTCATATATATATGTATTGTCCTCTTTATGTTCATAATAGTTGAATGTATGATAAGCAAACTGAAAGTCTGAGACTATCATTCTAAATCTTTAGATCATTAATATAATGTGTAGAACATGCGGAAGACAAGAATCTAAAGATGATAGTCTAAATCTTATGATCCATAATCGAGGAAATAAAGTTGAGCGCTTTATTCATGTTAAGATTGTTATGTTGTCTACTTCCTAACGGAGACGGCTTGTCTTGGTCGTCGGAGGTGGGACTCCATGGGTAGAGATATTGATATAGTTTCCAATGGTGAAATCTATATTGGATCGGACCAAAGATGAATTGTTTTAATTAATAATTTTGTTTGAATAAATTAATTCACTTTTGACGAATTATATGTTGTCATCTTAATCCTGAGATGGATGATGAACCCGTATACTTGACTTGTATCCTTTGATGTACTAAAGGGAGACATCCTGACATTATGTAAAGGTACACTTGCCGGTGCATTGGGGGTATGACTCATGTATGCGTAGATTTATTATTCATAGATAGTGGAATCCATAGCTCTTATAAAGAGTCAATGATATCCTCTTATGCATTATCAATGGATTGGAAAATATGAGCGCTCGGCCATTAGACTACTCTGTGTTATCTA
This sequence comes from Morus alba, assembly GCA_012066045.3. Classification (NCBI taxonomy): domain Eukaryota; kingdom Viridiplantae; phylum Streptophyta; class Magnoliopsida; order Rosales; family Moraceae; genus Morus; species Morus alba. The sequence goes on along the minus strand of CP050225.2, from coordinate 7,745,294 downwards.
ATGGTTTACTGTTTGTAATAGTATGAATAGTGTTTTTCCAATGGTTTGATAATGGAACATAAGATAAATGCAATCGGTAAGGTAAAACGGAACTTGACCTCAAGTCGATTATGGATATCCTATGGGGATGATATACTAATATATTGAGTCATGGACTAGAGCTAATCAGAGCTTTGTAAATACGTTGTATAAATCGATAGTGCAGCACTAGGCTTTTAGGGGAATAGCGCTAGAGTTTTATAATCATGAGACGGACTTGTTGGTTTACAAGTATCGTTGTGATTATAGGAGCTTGATTTATATATGTCCATCGGGTCTCTTTGCTAGCTCACATAATTTCCTGTAACGATACGGTGTATTTCCTACATATTGGTAACTTGTGTTATTTCCGTAAAAGAGGTTCAAAGTTAATTCATGAGTGATTTATTGGGTGAATTAATTGATAAATTGATTCTAGATAAATTAGTTGAATTATTGTTTTAAGAGTTGTTTAATATGGGAAGACTATTATATGACTGTTTTGATCAGACAATTTCTCTATTGGGTTGCTTGAATCAAAACTGAGGCTCTATGCAAATTTCCCATGTTGAAGAACTAGAAAAACAACTTTCGTCAGTGCAGATTAGGTTGACCGGTGGGTAGACCGGTCACAGGTCAACCGTGAGTTATAACGTCTCTGTCACCGGTCGACCAATTGCAACGTAAAATGCATGTTGACGTGGCAAAATCGACTCTGGATGCGATTAAATTTTTGGGAAACCTAATTGTTACGGAAGTATGACTTTCTAAACAGTATAAATAGCCTATTAAGTCACATTACTCTAGAGATCACTTGAGAGACTTTTTGGAGGCTATTGATAAGAGATTCCAAGAGGAAAATTGTTTAATTATCAAGAACAATTTTTCTTTGGCTCTCTTGTGATTGGAAGGAGATCAAGAATACCAACAGGAGATTAAACGAAGTGTGCCCACCCGCACACCGATCGTGGAAACAAGAATAGCAAAGAAGACCAGTTGGTTGAGGCTCTTCTGGTTGCTATTTGGAACGCTTTGATCTGTCAGACGTGCAGTTTCCTGAAATCTCAAAAGGTATGATTTAGATCTTTAGTATTTATGTTATATAGCATCATGAACATGTTCTTGTTTGGCTTTGATGTTGATTAAATTTTTTAAATTCCGATGTGCACTCGATGCCATTATTTTTCCAACAATTGGTATCAGAGCCATGGTTATTTGTTCATGATTATGCTATGTACATAGATTTGTGATCTAAAAATATCTCTTATATGCTTGAATTGATATTTTAGAGAGATGGCACTCTAGGGTTTCTATATTATGTTGTTGTCATGAATATATGGTGAATGAATGATTAAATAATTATTATTGGTTGTCATTTATGAATTATCAATGATTGTTTATTATTTAATTTTTACCGGTTATGGTTCCTTAGAGTTTAGAGTGGTTGTATAGGAATTTTTTCTTTGCAAAGTTATTAGATATGTGGCCTATCATCGCCGTTAGGGTTTATTTTATTTTCTTTAGTAGAAATTTTGTAAACCGGAAAACGGTATAGGAATTTTTTATGTAAAATTCTTGGAGGAGATTGAAGATGGGATTTCAAGATGAAGGATATGAAGGTATCTAATTTTTCCTTGGTTTATAAAATTGTTTTGTGTTTTTGAATAAATTAAAAAACTGCTTTGATTTCTGAAAATCTGGGTTACTGTCTTACCGGCACCGGTCGACCGCACCGGTCGATCTGTTAGTGTAAGGCGATCGGCCGGTAGAGTATAACTACTCTGTCACCGGTCGACCGGACCTAACGGGACAGTATACGATTTTGCAGTTTTTTGAGATTTTTTTCAAGAAAACATGGAAAATAATTTTATGATAACCAGAATTAGATTATGATGAAGAATTCAAGGACAACCGGGAAGATTCAAGATGAAGAATCGATATATGTTTCGATTATTCTTTGTAATCTTTAATTTCTTTCTTTTCTCTAGGATGGAACCATAATATTACGGTTATTATTATTATTATGCTTGTTGCCTAGCTTAATTGCTTTGTATGATTGCATATAATATGATTTACTATATATGTGATAACATGTCATATAGAATAGGGAGTGCCACTCATTAAAATTGTTCATACATATTTCTTAACATAAAACCTTGTTTTCCAAAAGATTGAGTAGGTGAGGGTTTTTGAAGAAAACACCCATGGCCTCCATCGTTGGTCCGCAGGTAACACATGGTGATACCGACCCTTAGGAAGGGATTCATTATGTACCAGTGTGGATCTCCGAGAGGATAATTTATTTGAGCATATTTTTATGGTTGTACACCCCTAGGTGACAATTGTAATATATGGATCAAATAGTTGAAACGATGGTTATACACTCAAGATTAATTTAGTTATTAATCTCCCCTAGGAGCTCTGCTAATTAAATTAATGGCCAAAGAAAACGGTTATCAATATATGCTAGACAGAGATTGATCTGGATGGTATATATTGATCGGAGGGGATCCGTGTTCCCAATTAAATTTTGCATGATCTCCCCTAGGAGACTTACAAAATTTTGAGTTGGGAATTATCGTTGTGAGGTTGTGATTTTTTCAAGGTTTTGACACACAAACATATTTGTTGCATTATAACATGTATATATGTTTGATTACTAAATGTTTATGCAAGTTTGCTTATACTAGATATATGAATGTTTATTGTAGATCAAAATGTCTTCTAGCGCGTTATCATCGATACTTAATAAACACAACTTAACTGGGGAGAATTTTACCGATTGGAAAAGGAACCTAAAGATCGTCCTAACCTTTGAGAAAATGAAATTTTGTACTGAACACACCTTGTCCTCCGGAGCCACCTGTTGATGCTCCTAATGAGGTTTTCATAGCGTATCAACGCTAGAAGGACTCTGACGATATGACTCGCTGTTATATGATGGCGAGCATGTCCACTGTGCTACAAGCACAACATGAAGATTACATAACTGCTCGTCAGATTATGGATAATCTTGAGGACATGTTCGGTGGCCAAGCCACTGACAAACGTCGGGAAGCCCTTAGTAACCTTATTAACTACAGACAAAAGGCTGGGTCTTCCATAAAGGAACATATGCTGAAGGTGATGGGCTATTTGGCTGAAGTTCAGACCAATGGGGCCGACATCGATGCTGAGTCTCAATTGACCATGATCATTGAGACTTTGTCGAAGAAATATATTTCGTTTAGAGCAACGTTCAACTTGAGCGCTAGACAGAATATTACCCTGACAGAGTTGATGCAAGAACTCCAAAAGTTTGAGCGGATGATCAAGGGGTCGACTATTGTGGAAGCCAAATTTGCTGAGGCATCTTCTTCCAAACCCCCTTCAGGGAATGGAAAGAAGAAGCAAGTAGCTAAGAATGAGAGTTCTTCAGTTCCGCCAAACAAGGGCAAGAACAAGAAGAAGAGGAACCCGAACAAGCTTAAATGCTTTCATTGCGGGAAGGTGGGGCACATGAAGAAGAATTGCAAAGACTACCTAACCGCTAAAGGCAAAGGAGGTGAGTGTGATCTTTTGATTGTGGAAGCATGTCTAGTTGAGGAATCCAGTGACAACTGGGTCATAGATTCTGGAGCAACTAATCATGTATGTGTTTCTCTACAGGGGTTCAAGCAAACAAGAAGTCTTCTAAATGAAAGCTTCACGTTGAGGATGGGTGATGGAACACTAGTGTTGGCTGAAGCAGTGGGAGACGGCCATCTTTATTTTGATAGTTATAGGAGTTTATTTTTGCGAGACTGTTTTTATGTCCCTCAATTTAAGAGGAATCTTATTTCTGTTGCTTGTTTATTTAAAGATTCTTATTCAGTTTCTTTTAATAATAAAGTTGTGATTCGTAAAAACAAGTTTTTTATCTGTGATGGATGGATGCAAAATAATCTATATTTTATCAAACCTAAGATGGACTCACTGCTAAACACTGAAGTTGTTAATAACTCTAAAAGGTTTAAAACTTCTCACTCTAATGAAACATATCTTTGGCATTTGCGACTTGGTCACATTAGCCTTAATAGGATACAAAGGTTGGTAAAGGATGGACCTTTAAGTTCTTTAAAGGTTGAGTCCTTACCCCAATGTGAATCTTGTTTGGAGGGCAAAATGACCAAAAGACCATTTGGGTCTAAAGGCAATAGGGCTGAAGATGTTCTTGAACTTGTGCATAGTGATGTTTGTGGTCCCATGAACATCAAGGCAAGAGGAGGGTATGAGTATTACGTCACTTTTATTGACGATTACTCAAGATATGGTTATGTGTACCTATTGCATCACAAAAGTGAAGCTTTTGATAAATTTAGGGAGTTTCGAGCTGAAGTGGAAAAGCAACTGGGTAAACCCATAAAGGCACTTCGATCCGATCAAGGTGGAGAATACCTCTCTGATGAGTTCACCGGATACTTATTAGAGGATGGGATTCTATCCCATTTAACTGCACCTGGCACTCCACAGCAGAATGGTGTAGCTGAGAGAAAAAATAGAACCTTGTTGGACATGGTACGGTCCATGATGAGTTATTCGACATTGCCTATGTCTTTCTGGGGATATGCTTTACAAACTACATGTTATCTTCTGAACAACATGTCAACAAAGTCAGTTCCTAAAACTCCTCATGAGTTGTGGACGGGCAGGAAGACATCCTTGAACCATATTCGCATATGGGGATGTCCTGCACATGTCCTAGACAAGGAAGTGAACAAGTTGGAAGCACGTTCAGAAGTATACATTTTAGTAGGTTATCCGAGAAGGACGAAAGGGGGTTATTTCTATAATCCCAAGGAACATAAAGTCGTGGTTTCAACAAATGCAACATTCCTTAAGGAAAGTTACATGAACAACTTTAAGCCTCGTAGCAAAATAGTGCTTGAGGAAATGTCAAGTGACTTAGTCATACCAACTGTTCCTTTGGAAACCAATCCAATCAGAGTAAAAGAGGAAACCCAACAACAACCTAAGGGGCTTCGGTGTAGTGGGAGGATCAGACATGAACCTGAGAGATTCACGACTAATGGGGAAACCTTTTTGGCAGAATCTCTGGAACATGACAGCGATCCTTATACTTACAAAGAAGCTATGGAGGATGTTGATGCAAACCTCTGGACAGAAGCCATGAAAGCTGAGATGAAATCTATGGATTTTAATCTAGTCTGGGAACTTGTAGATCTTCCCGATGGGATTAAGCCCATTGGGTGTAAATGGGTCTACAAGAGAAAGAGAAATACAGAAGGAAAGGTCGAAACCTAAAAGGCTAGACTGGTAGCTAAGGGATACACACAAAAGGAAGGAATCGACTACGAGGAAACCTTTTCGCCTGTAGCCATGCTTAAGTCCATCCGCATTCTCTTATCCATTGCGACTGCTCTCGACTACGAGATCTGGCAAATGGATGTCAAGACGGCGTTCTTGAACGGCCATCTTGAGGAAAGTATCTATATGGTACAACCAGAAGGCTTTGGGGCTAAGGGTTAAGAGGGAAAAGTTTGCAAGTTGTTGAAATCCATTTATGGATTAAAGCAAGCTTCCTGTTCTTGGAACAAAAGATTTGACCAAGTGGTCAATACTTTTGGATTTCAACAGAATATGGATGAACCTTGTGTTTATAAACATATTCAAGATGGGAAAGTGGTTTTTCTCACTGTTATATGTTAATGATATTCTACTTATTGGCAATGATGTAGGTGCTTTATCATCAGTCAAAGTTTGGCTTACCAAACAGTTTGACATGAAGGACTTAGGAGAAGCTAATTATGTTTTGGGCATTCGAATCTTAAGAGATCGAAAGAACAAAATGATAGCTCTCTCTCAGGCTTCATACATAGATAAAATTCTCGAGAAGTATGCAATGTAAAATTCCAAGAAAGGTGGGCAACCATCTAGGTTTGGAATTACTCTTTCGAACAGTGATTGTCCCAAGACATCTGAAGAAAGAGAATACATGGCGAAGGTGCCTTATGCTTTGGCGGTCGGGAGCCTTATGTATGCAATGCTTTGTACTCGACCGGACATTTGTTATGCGGTTAGGATTGTAAGTCGATTTCAGTCGAATCCAAGACCTAACCACTAGGTTGCGGTCAAGCATATATTCAAGTATCTTCGAAGGACTAGAAATTATATGCTGGTATATTCCGGGGAGGACTTGACACCTCTAGGATATACAGATTCAGATTTTCAATCCTGTTTGGATTCTAGAAAATCGACTTCGGGTTCTGTCTTTACTCTGGGATGTGGTTCTGTCGTTTGGAGGAGTGTCAAGCAAACTTGCACTTCTGACTCAACGATGGAAGCTGAGTATGTGGCAGCTAGTGATGCTTCAAAAGAAGCAGTATGGCTGCACAAATTTTTGATGGATCTTGAAGTAGTTCCTGGTGTGGATAAGCCACTGAGACTATACTGTGATAACAGTGCGGCAATAGCTAACACCAAAGAACCAACATATCATAAAATGAGTAAGCACATAGACAGGAAGTATCATGTGATAAGAAGCTTTATTGAAAAAGGGCATGTGGAAATTTGCAAGATCGCATCAGAGGACAATATGGCTGACCCGTTCACGAAGGTCGTGCCGGCTAAGGTCTTCGAGAAGCATGTCGAGGCTATGGGGATGCGTAGCATGTCACATTTACTCACTTAAGTGCAAGTGGGAGATTGTTAGCATTTATGCCCTTAGGAATAAATGTAACAATTTTCTTCAAGACATTTTGACTATTAATAAAGATTTGTTTATTTCATATATCTATGTATTGTCCTCTTTATGTTCATAATAGTTGAATGTATGATAAGCAAACTGAAATTCTGAGACTGTCATTCTAAATCTTTAGATCATGCATGTAATGTGTAGAACATGCAGAAGACAAGAATCTAAAGATGATAGTCAAAATCTTATGATCCACAATCGAGGGAATAAAGTTGGGCGCTTTATTCATGTTAAGATTGTTATGTTGTCTACTTCCTAACAGAGACGGCTTGTCTTGGTCGTCAAAGGTGGGACTCCATGGGTAGAGACATTGATATAGTTTCTAATGGTGAAATCTATATTGGATCGGACCAAAGATGAATTGTTTTAATTAATAATTCTGTTTGAATAAAACAATTCACTTTTGACGAATTGTATGTTGCCATCCTAATCCTGAGATGGATGATGAACCCGTCTACTTGACTTGTATCCTTTGATGTATTAAAGGGAGACATCCTGACATTATGTAAAGGTACACTTGCCGATGCATTGGGGGTATGACTCATGTATGCGTATATTCATTATTCATAGATAGTGGAATCCATAGCTCCTATAAAGAGTCAATGATATCCTTATGCATTATCAGTGGATTGGAAAATACGAGCGCTCTGCCATTAGACTACTCTGTGTTATCTAATGGTTTACTGTTTGTAATAGTATGAATAGTGTTTTTCCAATGGTTTGATAATGGAACATAAGATAAATGTAATCGGGAAGGTAAAATTGAACTTGACCTCAAGTCGATTATGGATATCCTATGGGGATGATATACTAATATATTGAGTCATGGACTAGAGCTAATCAGAGCTTTGTAAATACGCTGTATAAATCGAGAGTGCAGCTCTAGGCTTTTAGTGGAATAGCGCTAGAGTTTTATAATCATGAGACGGACTTATTGGTTTACAAGTATCGTTGTGATTATAGGAGCTTGATTTATATATGTCCATCGGGTCTCTTTGCTAGCTCACATAATTTCCTGTAACGATACGGTGTATTTCCTACATATTGGTAACTTGTGTTATTTTCGTAAAAGAGGTTCAAAGTTAATTCATGAGTGATTTATCGGGTGAATTAATTGATAAATTGATTCTAGATAAATTGGTTGAATTATTGTTTTAAGAGTTGTTTAATATGGGAAGACTATTATATGACTGTTTTGATCAGGCAATTTCTCTATTGGTTTGCTTGAATCAAAACTGAGGCTCTATGCAAGTTTCTCATGTTGAAGAACTAGGAAAACAACTTTCGTTAGTGCAGATATGTTGACCGGTGAGTTATAACGTCTCTGTCACCGGTCGACCGGTTGCAACGTAAAATGCATGTTGACGTGGCACAATCGACTCTGGATGCGATTAAATCGTTGGGAAACCTAATTGTTACAGAAGTATGACTTCCTAAACAGTATAAATAGCCTATTAAGTCACATTACTCTAGAGATCACTTAAGAGACTTTTTGGAGGCTATTGATAAGAGATTCCAAGAGGAAAAATTGTTTAATTATCAAGAACAATTTTTCTTTGGCTCTCTTGTGATTGGAAGGAGATCAAGAATACCAAGAGGAGATTAAACGAAGTGTGCCCACCCGCACACCGATCGTGAAAACGAGAATAGCAAAGAAGACCAGTTGGTTGAGGCTCTTCTAGTTGCTATTTGGAACGCTTTGATCTGTCAGGCATGCAGTTTCCTTAAATCTCAAAAGGTATGATTTAGATCTTTAGTATTTATGTTATATAGCATCATGAACATGTTCTTGTTTGGCTTTGACGTTGATTAAATTTTTTAAATTCTTCTGTGCACTCGATGTTCATGTCCTTGATGCTATCACGTCAGAGGTAAAAAACGACATGTCTGGGTCTCCACTCATGACGGCCAAAGAGGTGTCCACCAATGAAGCGGTGACCCCACACACGTCTCCTCCCATTAAATGAACCTCGCCACTTTCTTCCCCATCAACCTTAAGATCGACGTTGTCGGCATCGTCTCTCGGTTTGGTCGCGTAATCATCCACTTCCCTCGATGTGGAGCCGCCATCTGATGAGGATGAGGTCCACGAGATCTTCATAACAGAAGAGGAGTCGGGTCTTACGACAGACAAAGTGCCCTTTCGACGAGTAGGTTTTGGGGCCATTGTTCTGGTATTTTAAAAAATAAATAAATAAAAGAAAGAAGGATGTGAGGAGCTGAGTCAAAGTGCTGATTGTTCAAAATTAGAAACAAATGCCAGGTACATAAAATGCCGATGGCTCAAAGAACCGTTGACCATTCATATAAAAAGAACAATGGTTGTTCATAGTAAAATTAGATTCACCAATCAACTCAGAAATCAACAAGTACAATCAGCCAGAAACCAAAAAGGCAGTCCTAGGTAGGTCTAGAAGAGCATAATGTAAAGTCTGTCCTCTATTTCAAAATCTAGAGCATGTAAATAATTTAGCAGAAAATATGTAAAGGCGCAAAAACAACAATCATAAAGGGGCTTACCAGTGGTTGGTGAAGAGGCGGAGTCTAGGCGGAATCTGGGACTTGATCCAAGGTAGCTTCACGAAGCACCAGGGAAAGCAAGGAAAGTAGGGCATGGTTGATTTTGGGGAAACTCGGGTAGAATAATGATAGTTCAAGCTTGGGTAGAAATGGTTTTTGGTTTGGGGAACATTTAAAGGGAAACAAGCCCTCGACCCTTGATCGTTAGATAAAGTTCTGATAAAATCCAACGGCAAGGGCATCTTGTCAAAATCTAACGATAGTAAACCAAGGCGGGAAGATGAAAAGGCACGATCCAAAGGCTCAGATTCATCCTTTTAAAAATTCAGGCCTGCATCAGCATGGTGATAAGATCGACGTGACGTTTGTACTTCTCAAAGGAGTTCAAAGCGTCAAGCCCATCATTACCAGGCAGGTTCAGAATTAGGATCCCACACCCGAAGCACATGGATAAGACACCAGAGCTAAATCTAGACCTAGCCCAAGGCTATCCAAAGGAAAGCCTCGGCCTGGGGGGCAGCTGTTGTGTAGAAAAATGTGGTTTAACACATCAGATAGCGACAGCGTTCCATGTAGCCCTATTTTTCTTCACATCAGATAACCCTCAACGCCTAAAACTCATTTTTCCTTGCGTGGTGAAAAAAGCCTATTGTATGGGGTCGACTCATCATACCGTCGACTCTTTGGTCGAGGCGTAATTTGTCTATACCATGAAAGGGTCGGCCGCTAAAAGGAGCTACGCCCTGCTTAGCCTAGACGATGAGGACCAAATGCAGAGGGCGGAGTCCGTACCTCATGAAAGATGTTTGACACAACAAGTTGCGTCTGGTTTTGGAAGATGTCTGCAGTGCAGGCACTAAATACGAGCCCCTAAACCGCCCAACAATGGACAGTGGAAGGTTATAGGGAATCTGCAGAGCCATAATAGGGGACAAATTGGATGAGTGAACAGTCCAAAAGGGATTAGCAGGCTACGATATGGGCCTATGGAGGAGTAGGCTACTCAAGTGGATAGGCCTACAGAGAAGAACCGCCCATGAAGCAATCCTTGGGCTATAAAAGGGGGTGAAGCCCCAAAGCAAAGAAGGGAGAGTAAAATTTTTTGTGTAAATTGTAAAGAGCCCAGAAAGAAATACATAACAAAGTGGATGTAACTCTTCATTAATAGAGTGAACCACTATAAACTTGGTGTGTCTTTAGTTTCATTCAAGCGTTATTCTCGTATTTCCATCACAAAGTTATAACAAATACTTCGTAGCATTATTTTCAGCATAAAACAAACATTAGGCCGGTAACCCAACGGGATACCAAGAGGTGACATGGTGTAATTCTGTTGACGAAATTTCACCGTCAACAGAAGGGTAATAAAGTTGTTTTATATTTTAAAATTCAATTTTAGAGTATCAAGAGGTTGTTTTTAAAAAGAAAAATAGTAGAAAATAGGCCAATATAAAAAGCTTAAGAAAGGAAATAGGCCAATTTTTAGTTATAGAAATTAATAGGCCATAACTTATCAAGTTGTGGTTCATAACCAGATAATTTATGGACAAACTTGTCAAGTTATGATTCATAACCGGACAAGTTATGGACAATTATGAATAATAACTTGTCAAGTTATGGTTCATAATCAGACAAGTTATGGACGAAAATAATAATTTGGCCTATTTATTAATTTATGTAAACTATTGGCCTATTAATTTTAATTTATCTCAAATTTTGATATATTTTTCTCTTTCTCCCTTTTAAAAATACTTAGGTACCATTTTAATATTTAATTAAAAAAATTGAATATCAAAAACATATTTTAATATAAGATAAAAATAATAAAATGATTTTATCCCCGTAATATATATAGTGAAAAGGACTAGAAGAAAGTATATAAGAACCGGCTGTACTCAAAATATAATTAAAGAAAGATATAAACGTCAATCATGTATAAAAAAAATAAAAAAATAAAAATTGTTCGAATCAAGGTTTTACTAGTCATTAGTCAGTCACTACCTTCAAAAAAAAAAAAAAAAAAAAAACAAAAAAAACAACAAATCAAATTTCTAGGTTTCACATCAACTTCCACATATTATACAATATTATTATAGGAGGTCGGATTTTACTGTTTAAATAATAATGCGCTTCTTTTTTTGCTCTTAAGTTTTTTTTGTTTTTTTCTCTTCTCTTCTTAACACGGAAAAGGGAAAAATGAATCTTTTCATTTACTCAACCCATAATATTACACAGCCTCAGCCTTTATATACAAAGTAAAATAATAAGCTTGCTGAGTAAGCTTTGACTAGTCTAACTAACTAACAAACTTGTTAAGTAAGCTTAACAAACTAACTAGTTTAATTAACTAACTAGTCTAAAACTCCCCCTCAAGATGGACTATGAATATTTTTCACAGCCATCTTGGACAATAAAGGAAATAACAACGTGGAAGGCAATGCCTTGGTGAACATGTCCGCAAGTTGATGCTTGGAGCTAATAGGCATGAGCTTAAGGAAGAAAGCAGAAACTTTATAACGAACAAAATGACAGTCAATTTCAATATGCTTTGTTCGTTCATGGAAAATCGGATTAGAGGCAATGTGTAAAGCGGCCTGATTATCACAAAACAGAAGAACCGGACCATCAAGAGAAATAGAGAAATCATTCAGCAATTGTTGAATCCAGACAAGTTCACTTGTGGTGACTGCCAAAGCCCTGTATTCAGCCTCAGCAGAAGAACGAGACACAGTAGACTGCTTCTTTGCTTTCCATGAGACCAGGGAATCACCGAGAAAGACACAAAAACCAGAAACAGAGCGCCTGGTGTCAGCACAAGAAGCCCAATCAGCATCGGAGAAGGCACGAAGCTGCAAAGAAGACGTGGATGAGAAAAATAAACCTTGACCAGGGGCTGTCTTGAGATACCGAAGAAGCTGATGTGCAGCCTGTAAATGAGGAAGCCGAGGCTGAGACAAAAATTGACTCAGCTTGTGTACTGCAAAAGTAATATCAGGACGGGAGAGAGTAAGGTAAAGAAGACGACCAATAAGACGTCTATACTGGGAAGCATCCTGAAGTAGCTCTCCGGTAGAAGCATTAAGTGAGAGCTTAGGGTCCATAGGTAAAGAAGCCGGTTTTGTTGCCAAGAAACCAGTATCCTCCAGAAGTTGTAGAGTATATTGCCGCTGTGAAAGGACTATGCCAGATGAGGAGCGAGCAATTTCAAGACCAAGAAAGTACTTTAATGGTCCCAAATCCTTCAGCTTAAAAGAACTATGTAAGAATGCCTTGACAACATCAATAGCAGCAAGAGAAGGCCCTGTGAGAACAATATCATCCACATATACTAACAAAGCAACAAAGGAAGATCCAGATCCTTTAGTGAACAAGGAATAGTCAGATTTGGATTGCTGAAAACCAAACTGAATTAAAGAATGTGAAAACTTGGAGTACCATTGACGAGAGGCTTGTTTCAAGCCATAGATGGACTTATGCAACTTGCAAACCCACTTACCGGTAGAAACAGAATGCTCCCCCTGCCGTTTATACCCAAGAGGTAAATCCATGTACACTTCCTCAAATAGATCACCATTAAGAAAAGCATTGTTAACATCTAGTTGAGCCAAATGCCAATTATGAATGGATGCCAAAGAAAGTAATACCTTGACAGTAACTAATTTTGCCACTAGGGAAAAAGTATCAATGTAATCAACCCCTTCTTGTTGAGTGTAACCCTTGGCTACTAAACGAGCTTTGTAACGCTCAATAGAACCATCAGATTTATGCTTGATTTCGTACACCCATTTGCAGCCAATGGAGTGCTTGTTAGGAGGTAACCGGACAATGGACCAAGTGTGATTGGACTCCATAGCATCAAGTTCGGTTTTCATAGCATCACGCCAATGTTGAAAGGGAATTGCTTGATGATAAAACTGTGGCTCAACATGGGAAGAGACTGCCATAACAAAGGCTCTATGTGAATGAGAGAGAGAGTGATATGAGAGGTAATTGGATAACGGATAGGGAGTGTTGCTGGGAAAAGGATTAACAAAGTTGCAATGGAAATCTCTTAAGTAAGAGGGGGTTTTGACAAGACGAGAAGAACGCCTAAGAGGGATAGAAGTAGAATCTGGAAGAGAATCAGAGGAAGGAACATCAGGGGCAAAAAAATCAGGAGAAGAAACCGGATTATGTGAGATAGGAGATGAAAAATGATCAGGGGCTGGGGATGGGAGAACAACATCAGGAAAAGGATCAATAAAAGGCTGGTCAGTAGAAAGAGATGAAAAAGGGAACACGTGTTCATGAAAGACAACATCCTTGGAGATAAAGAAACTTTTACTGTTTAAGTCAAAAAGTCTATACCCCTTTACACCATTTGGATAACCAAGGAAAACACATAGCCTAGCACGTGGATCAAACTTTGTACGGTGAGCAGACAAAGTAGAAGCAAAGGCAAGGCATCCAAAAACACGTAGAAAAGAATAATCTACGGATTTGTTAAACAACAGCTCATAGGGTGACTTACCATGCAGCAAAGGAGAAGGTGTCCTGTTGATAATAAAGGCTGCAGTCATCACACATTCGGTCCAGAAGGCAATAGGAACGCTGGATTGAAAAAATAAAGCCCGAGCCACATTGAGCAAATGTTGATGTTTGCGTTCCACAACTGAATTTTGTTGTGGAGTCTCTACACAAGAGAATTGGTGCAAAACGCCTTTCTCATGGAATAGTTCTGTGAAAGCTAATTCCTTGGCATTATTTGACCGAAAGCCTTTAATCTTGACATGAAACTGAGTTTCAACAATAGTGAAAAACCTTGGTATGGCTGTAATGACATCGAACTTGTGCTTAAGCAGAAAAATCCAAGAAAACCTAGTGCAATCATCAACAATTGTTAAAAAATACCGATTACCAAGTGCACTAACATGATATGGTCCCCATATATCACAATGAATCAAGTCAAAAGGTAACGGAGACATGTTATTATGAGAAACAAAGGATAACCGCCTTTGTTTGGCCAGAGGACAAACATAACAAGGTTCATCATTATTACACTTGAAAACCTCACATTGTAACCGAGAAGCCAAAATGCTCAATCGCTTGAAAGAGAGATGGCCAAGCCTACTATGCCAAGTATGGGCTGAAACCTTATTGACTTGAACTATGGAATTTGAAATTGAAAAATTCTTATGACTCAAAGACTCGGAAAGAAAGTCTTGAGATGGAGGCTCTTTATGTAGCACATATAGGTCTTCAACTTTATCACCCCTGCCAATCATCTTCCGATTGTTGGAGTCCTGAATGATAAAGTGGTCATGAAAGAAGCTTACTACAAGGTGGGAATCAACCATAAGCGCACCGACAGATAGTAAGTTGAAATGAAACTGAGGAACAAATAAGACATTCTTGAGAGTCAAATGAGAATTAATCCGTACATCTCCAGACAAACTGACAGCAATTTGAGTATTGTTTGGCAAGGTCACAGTAAAATCCTTAAGAGGCTTCAAGAATAGAAATAAGTTGGCATTGGAACAAATGTGCTTAGACGCACCAGAATCGACTATCCATTGATCTGGAAAAGAAAAAGGAGTGTTCTTTGAAACAGAAGAACAGATACCTGTTAAGAATGAAGAAGAAGAAGCATTTGTTGAAGTAACATCCTTCATAGAAGTAGCTAGGTGGCTAGATAGTGCTGTCATCAACTGTTGATATTGATTGTTATTCAACGTCTTGAGAAAACCTCCTATAGCTCCATCTTCGGGACTTGAATTACTCTGAGAATGCAAGCCGGTCTGAGAATCAGGTTGGCTTGATGTTTGGTTGACAGCAGCATTTTGAAGCTTCGGCCTTGGCTTGTAACCCGGTGGATAACCATGAATTTTGTAGCACTTCTCAATAGTGTGTCCATGAAAATTACAATGAGTACAGAAAGGTCTTTCTTTCCTCTGTCCCCTATTATTTCCAAAATTTTGAAATTCAGAAGTAGAGGAATTTGCCCGCTTGAATCCATCCTGTTTGACCGCAAAGGCTAAGCTAGAGGTAGAATCCATTCCGGAGCTAGTGTGAGAAACCACATTCCGTTGGCGTTCTTCTTGAGAAAGAAGAGCAAAAACTTTGTTGATAGGAGGCAACGGATCAAGAAGGAGCAATTGTCCCCTAATTTGAGCAAAGCTGTCGTTTAATCCCATAAGGAAAGACATGACATACTCTGCTTGAGAAAACTGATTCAAAGCCTTGGCACCTCCACAGGAACATTTTCCACAGGAACACGAAGGCCGGAAATTGTTCAATTCTTCCCACAGCGCCTTCAATCTTGTGAAATATACACCAATAGATTGCTGATTTTGAACATGGTTCACTAATTCCCGGCGCAATTGAAAAATTCTAGGGCCATTGCTTTGTTGAAAACGATCTTGAAGATCAATCCAGATTTCAAAGGCTGAATCGGAGAACAATATACTAGCGAAAATTTCCTTGGAAACAGAATTAAGAATCCAGGAAATAACTATGTTGTTATTCCGAATCCAAGAGTTTAAGAGATTTACATCCGTACCGTCTGGGCGCAGGATGGAACCATCGATGAAGCCGAGCTTGTTCTTCACGGATAAAGCGATCAA
This sequence comes from Morus alba, assembly GCA_012066045.3. Taxonomy (NCBI): domain Eukaryota; kingdom Viridiplantae; phylum Streptophyta; class Magnoliopsida; order Rosales; family Moraceae; genus Morus; species Morus alba. The sequence continues at coordinate 7,729,421 of CP050225.2, read as the reverse complement.
CATCGCACGACTCCAAGACGTGTAGTTATCACCAGTAAGCTGCTGTGAAACAAGTAGAAGCCCCGGGCTGTCATAATGGTGAAGAAAAAACGAATTCAGAGGATCTTCAACGGCGGATCTGCCAGGCTGAAGTAGAAGAATCAGAAGAGGGAAGTGTCGAGGATTCCATGGAAACGCTTGTATGAACAAGGAATCAAGAGAAATTGAGGAAAGAAAACAAAAATCTCTTGTATCAAGAACAATCGAATGAATAATCGAGAAGATTGGATGAAGAATCAAGATGATCGGATGAAGAATCAAGAAGACTTAGGTAGCGGAAAAGCAAACTTTTGCTCTGATACCATAACACGGAAAAGGGGAAAATGAATCTTTTCATTTACTCAACCCATAATATTACACAGCCTCAGCCTTTATATACAAAGTAAAATAATAAGCTTGCTGAGTAAGCTTTGACTAGTCTAACTAACTAACAAACTTGTTAAGTAAGCTTAACAAACTAACTAGTTTAATTAACTAACTAGTCTAAAACTTCTTGTAAACACGTGGCTATATATTTTTTTTCCTTCTTTTCTCCACCGGCTGTAGACATCTTCCTTTTTCTTTTTCTTTTTTCGTTGTTACTAATCAACACGTGTCAAAGCACGTGTCACACTCACTAGTGTATAATAAAAAAGATATATTGATATGTGCGTTCACTTCACGTGTAGAAAAATTTTATTTTATTAGTAAGTCTAGATTAAACTTGATCTGATCATTAGTTTCATACCTAAATGGGAAAAAGAGAGTGATAAATAAGTACTTCTGGTTAATACTGAAATGAGCCACACACACAAAACAAAAAAAAAAAAAAAAAAGAATATTCAATATCCACGAAAGAGTTTCATCAAAATATATATATATATATATATATATATATATAGAGAGAGAGAGAGAGAGAGAGAGAGAGAGAGAGAGTGATTTTGGTAAAGAATACTATGGTATTGAAGCTTTAATACCTTAACGAAGAACCATTTTCAAAATACGGGATCTTCTGATCCCATGATCCCATATATCGAAAGAGAGTTAAATCAGTGATTTTGATTAATTGAAGAAAATTTTATAAAAAAATTTTAAATTCAAGTTGTTTGTAAGATAAATAAAGCACTGCAACATAATAAAAATCACAAGTTTAAGTATATGTACAAAACGAAATGGAAGTTGTGTTGGTGAATGAGAGGTGAAATGTTCCGGCGAAGAGGAAGGCTCAAGAATGGGCTTTGGAATAACCAAATCAGGGAATGAATCAATAGGAGGCTCCATAGAATGCAATTGATGAAAGGGAAAAACATCTTCATGAAAAACGATATCTCTTGAGACAAAAACCTGTCTAGACTGAATATCTAGTAATCTGTATCCTTTAATGCTGTTGGATAGCCAATAAACACACATGGCTTAGCTCTAGGCTGAAACTTAGTGCGATGAGCCTTTAAAGTAGATGCAAAAACCAAGTAACCAAATACTCTAAAAAAAGAGTAATCAACCTGAGACTTGTATAAGGCTTCATAAGGGGTCTTATTTTGAAGCAACGGGGAAGGAGTCCGATTGATTAAGTATGTGGCAAAGAGGACACATTCTGTTAGCCCAATCGCCAACTCCAGACTCAAGACTAATCAATCTCAGAAAAGAAATCAACAAGAACACAACCAATTGTTTGACCGAGGTTCGGACAAAATAGCTTGTCCTACGTCCCCGTTGAGCTCCCCCACAGCAAGCTCGATTCCACTATTAGAGAAGAAATTACAACCCTCACAGCTCTCTTTCCACACAACAAGAACTCTCGCCCAATTACAAAGAATCAAACCAAGAGAAGAGACCCAAGTGTTTCCCTCAATAAAACATTCCTTTCCAGATTTTCTTGGAACCCAAACACCCTTACAAAATTCTCTCTCTCTCTCTCTCCGAAGAAGTCTCTTGTTTACAAATCTGTGAGCAAAAATGGAATGAATCCCCACCGACAATACTAACCTCAGATTATATCTAAACCCAATACAACGCATAACCTAGATCTAATGGTGGCTAACCTTCCACGTGTAGAGTGAGGATCTCTTCTTTAGAAGAAAAAAACCACCTGCAAAGGATCCTTTAAGTGACTTGTCGTTTTTAGGCAATCCTTCTCTAAATGAACTGTCGTTTGTGAATTACACTTACAAACTCCACCTTAATTTCACAAGACGACAGTTTTTTGAACAAGTTTCTCTCTATGGGGTCATTGCTCATCCCTCTCATGGTTATGTATTGCCAATGCTGAGAAGTTTCAGGCACTTCTGAAGCTTCCCAGCAGGGACAACCTTCGTTGCCATGTCAAAGGGATTTTCTTCTGTATCCACCTTTTCCAGCTTGATTGAGTTTTCCTCCACCTTCTCTCTTATGAAGTGGTACCGTACGTCTATGTGCTTTGTCTTCTCGTGATAGACGGGATTCTTGCATAGGTGAATGGCAGATTGGCTATCAGAGTGTATTGTGGCAACTCCTTTAAGAATCCGCAACTCTTTAAGTAATCCCTACAGCCAAATGGCTTCTTTGAACCCTTCCACTCCAGCAATGTACTCTGCCTCAGTGCTGGATAAGGCCACCACAGGCTGTAGTTGTGCCTTCCAGCTTATGCAATTTTCAGCCAGGGTTGCCATATATACTGAAGTGGATCTTCTTCTATCCCTGTCACCTGCATAATCAGAATCTACAAACACATCTAGATGCAAAAGATTAGTTTCACTTTTGTATATGAGTCCATAATTCAAAGTACCCTTAATATACCTCAGTAACCATTTCATGGCTAACCAATGTTCCTGACCCAGATTTGACATATATCTACTCAACACACTTACTGCATAGGCCAAATCCGGTCTGGAACATATCATTGCGTACATCAGGGATCTTACCGCACTGGAGTATGGAATCTTGGACATTTTCATCTTTTCATCCTCTGTAGATGGAGATTGTTCTGCTAATAGTTTGAAGTGAGTTGCAAGGGGGACTTCAACTGGTTTGGCCTGGTCCATTGAGAACTTTTGGACCACTTTCTTTAGGTAGTCCCCTTGAGATAGACTTAACACCTTCTGCTTCCTGTTCCTTTTAATATCTATACCTAAAATTCTTTTTGCTTCTCCAAGATCCTTCATGTCAAATTCGGATCCCAGCATTTTCTTGACCTCTCTTACCTTTTCTAGATCACTACAGGTGATCAACATGTCATCGACATAGAGTAGGAGAAATACCTATTTATTTGTCTCTGGATCTTTGAAATATAGACAGGAATCATATTCACTTCTTTTGAAGTCTGCCCTAGTTATATAGTTATCGAAACATCTATACCATTGCCTGGGAGACTGCTTGAGTCCATATAGAGACTTCCTCAAGAGACACACCTTGTATTGCTTACCTTTCTCCTTATATCCTGGGGGCTGGCACATGTAGATTGTTTCCTCGAGGTCTCCATGCAGGAAAGCGGTTTTGACATCCATTTGCTCCAACTCCCAATCTTTATAAGCTACCAGGGCGAGAATAGCCCTAATTGTTTTGTACTTCACGACAGGAGAGAAGATTTCGTTGTAGTCAATCCCTTCTACCTGTGTGAAACCCTTTGCTACAAGGCGAGCTTTAAATCTCTTGGGCTCAGCCGAAGTAGCACCATCCTTTACCTTGTATATCCACTTGCAGTCAACCACTTTTTGCCTCTTTGGTTTGTCCACTAGCACCCATGTGTTATTCTTCTTTAGTGACTGCATTTCCTCATCCATTGTAGCCTTCCAGTTTTTAGAGTTAGAGCTTTGGATGGCTTCTTCATAAGTCTAAGGCTCCTTATCTTCCATTTCTGCGGCAGTGTGGAGTGCATATGCAATCATGTTGCTTCCCAAATATCTGTCAGGTGGCTTTATCGTCCTCTTCTCCCTATCCCTCGATAGAACATACTCGTCCAAATTCTGAGGGGTGACTTGTTGAGTTTCTTGAACAAGGTCAGTATTGTCTTCTCTGTTTCCTTCTTGTTCCTGTTCCGAGTTTTGAGGGTCTTCGGATTGTTGGGGTGTCATTTCTGTGGATGTGATGATTTTGTCCACCTCCACCTGAACCTTTTGGGTTGTAGATGGTCCTCTACCTGCAAAATCAATAGACACAGCAGTATCTTTTTCCTTTGATAGATATGGCATATCATATTCATTAAATATTACATCTCTGCTTATTAGGATTTTGTACTGAGGGCCTTGTTTTATACACAGCCTATAACCCTTAACCCCTTCTGGATAACCTAAGAAAACAGTTTTTATGGACCTTGGATCTAGTTTTCCTTCCCTTTGGTGTGCATAGGCTGCACAACCAAATACCCTCAGTTTTGATAAATCTGGTGGTTTTCCTGTCCAGCATTCTTCCAGAGTTTTTAGGTTATTGGGCTTACAAGGGCACCGGTTTATGAGATACGTGGCTGTGCTGACAGCTTCTCCCCAAAAGTTCTTACTTAACCCAGACCCAAACAACATACATATGACCCTTTCCATAAGGGTTCTATTCATCCTCTCAGCCAACCCATTTTGTTGGGGGGTTTTCCTTACCGTTCTGTGCCTAACTATGCCCTTCTCTACACAATACTGAGTGAAGTGTTCATGGCAGAATTCCATACCATTATCTGTTCTGAGTGCTTTAAGTTTTTATTTTTTTTTGGTTTTCTACTAGGATTTTCCATTGTTTAAATTTGTCAAAGCATGCATCTTTAGTTTTTAACAAGTAGATCCATACTTTTCTAGAGTAATCATCTACAATGGAAAGAAAGTACCTGTGACCTCCATGTGTAGCCACCCTCTCAGGTCCCCATAAGTCTGCATGAACATAATCCAGAGGCTCTTTGGCTCGGTAGCTCGATGAGGTGAAGCTTAGTCTGTGTTGTTTGCCCATTATACACTGCTCGCAAAATTCCAGCTGGTTTACCCTGACCTTTCCGAGTAGGCCCTGCTTGCTTAATTCTTGTAGCCCTCTTTCACTGACATGGCCTAATCTTCTGTGCCAAATAGTGGCAGTGTCTCTGTCATTTTCTGCCGTGGCTGCAATTCCAATGGTTGTGTGTCCCATTAACACATATAAGCCATTTTGTTTCTTGCCCTTCATCGTGACCAGATTTCCTCTCATAATCTTCAAGATTCCACCTTCTGCTTTATAGGAATAACCGGAATCATCTAAGGTTCCTAAAGAAATTAGGTTTCTCCTTATTTCAGGAACATGACGTACATTTTTTAGAGCTTGTAGAGTTCCATCGTCCATTGTTGCCTAAAACTATGTTTATAGAATCTCGCAAGTGTACGAGTCAACAAGTAGTAAAATGATGAGATATCAAGTATCGTCCCACAGGGATTGTGTACTTTTGGAGACCAATTTGCTAAGTAAATTCTATCCAAGTAGTTAAAAAGAAAATTAAAATTGATTTTTAAGAGGTGAACAACTAATAATAACTTGACTACAAACAATTAAAAACAGAAATTGTCACGCCCCCGAAACCGGGGTTGGTGACGTGGAGGCTCGTTTAGAAACTTAAACCTGTTTAAAAGAGAGATTAGCAAAAATTTTAATTTCATTCAAATCCAAAACATCCAGGTATTTCCAAACGAGTCCCCCTTCGATACAAGAGAGATTTAATTTCAAGAACGGTGGTGGAATTTCCAACCAAACCAGTTTAAAACCACGTCACATCGGTACCATATCGAAATTCCCACAGTGTTTTAGCATACATGAATATAATATAAGTAAGTGTGACATCAACCACAATCTAGCAACATTTAAGTTTACAATCCATAATCTCTTATACATGCCTGAAAATAAAGATAGAGGGAATACAACTCTTTGCTTCCCGAAATCAAGTCCACGACACCGGTGAAAGCTATTTATTCCGCCCTACTCCCCCAAGTCGTCACCGGGAGGGTTTAATGCATTTATAAACAGGAAAAGGTGAGCGAAAGGCCCAGTAGGATATAATTTTATAAAGCATTTAAAATAAAAAGGCACTCACGGTCCGAAGATGTACACTCGAACCCGATCATCCCTTTTTTTTTTTTTTTTGAAAGGAAACACTCACATAGTAGAATATGTCTATATAATGAAAATGTACAGCTCATCATACCACTAATCAAGAAGCGGTAAAATGTCTATCTCGTAAAAAGTGCAGAGCCATAGTTCCACTAAACAAGAAGCGGATCCGTGACGGGTTTGGGACCTGCCCCCAAGGATGCGATTCCCACATCCCGATCTCTCGAGAGGCCATCATGCATTGTATCATTCCTTAAATATTTCATTTCAAGAAATGATACGCTTTGAAATCTCATTTCCAAAATCATTGGAAAACTTAATAGCATTATTCATGCTATTTCCTTTAAAATCATTTTCTCTTTAAACATGTTTTGTTCTAAAACATTTTCATAGGCCAAAATCATTTAAAATGGGGCTAACAAGGATATGGACAAGAATATCCTACCTTGGATATCAAACCTGGGCTAGTCTTCGCCTTCTCCTAGCCTCCGCTTTCCTTAAGCCTTAATGATTGACTTCTCCACTAGCTTTATCACAAAAGCAATATCTTAGGAAGTATTTCTCATTCCTAAAACGAATTAAGGTCAATCATGTTTAATTGTTTCCTATTAGTGTGCCTTTACTCAAATCCAAGTTTCACAATGACTTTATAATTCCATTTAGGGTTCTTTAAAATTTAGAATCCAATCCATAGGTTTGGTTTTCCTATTTAATTTCAGTTTTAAAAACAAGTTTCTAGGGAAATTTCGCAAAGATGCCGGCATAAATAGGAAAAATGCCAAACCTGCAATTCAAATCAATTTCAATATATATATCTCCGTAATCCATCAAAATCAGTTTCTAATCAATTAAACAAGTCCAATAACTGAAAATCCCCAAATTTCATCCAATTTCAACAATAATTGTTCAAATCCAAACCCTAACTCAAATTTATTCAAATCTAACCAAAATCAAACTTTCTCAAGCTTATAATTCAATCAAAGAGTGGGTTTCAAAGGGTTTTACCTCAATTTAATTGATGAAGCTTTGTTTCTCTCGGTTTCTCCCAATTTTCGTTTTTTTTTTTTTTTTTTTTTGTGTGCTTCCCGCCAAACCGGCGAGAGAGAGAGAGAGAAACCCGGAGAGAAAGAGAGAGCAAGGAAAAGAGAGGAAGCCAAGAGAGAGAGAGATCCCGGAGGAAGGAGGTGGCATGGCGTGGAAGAAAATGGAGAAAGAGAGAGAGGAGAGGTGGCCGTGCGTGGGAGAACCAGGGAAAAGAAAAAAGAAGAAAAAAAAAAAAAAAGAAAGGAGAGAGAGGGGGTGGCATTTTAGAAGGAAGGAAGGGAGGAAAAAGAAGAAAAAAAAAAAAAAAAAAAAAAAAAAAAGAAAAGGAAAGGAAAGAAAAAAAAAAAAAAGAAAAAAAGAAAATAGAAAAAGGAAAATGTATTAAATTTTAAGTGTATTTTCTAAAAATCTTTGGGGTGAAATTTTAATTACTAAAAATAACTTAAAGTCCCTTTATTAATTGTGAAAATCAAATTAGGCACACTAATAATCCACAGTTTAGCATAATTAAACATGTTTAATTCTAGAGGGCGTTATGAAAATAAAACTAATTACTAACGTAATGTGTGATTAAAATGGGTCAAACGCGCGTTGTGTGTGGCGCGTCTGATGGCTAAACTGCTCCTATCAATCTTTGTATTTTCGATGTTTGTAACGGATGATAATGATTATTTCCTGTTAACCGGATCTACTAACCAATGATTTTCCAATCCTCTCTCATCGATTTTAAAGTTAAACCACACAAATTCCTTTGCAGATCTAGACTCAAAATCGAGATTGAAGCCTTAGATCGTTTGGTTATGCAAGACACAATATATTCCTATACCGTGTGAATCAAAGATCTAAAAACAAGATCTAAGAACCTGCACAATTCAAGTTAGGTCCACTTAACTAAAATCTTCCCGCATCTAATCAAATTATACTCTCTCTTTATGATTTTCCAATCACACCTTAAGGCAAAAATTTAGCTTACTTGAATAAACAAGAAACAACCATTAAATCCATTCAACATCAATAAACATCTCAATAGTTAACATCTCAAAGAAAGTCAACCAACAAAAATATTCTCAAAAAGTTGTAAATGGAATCACGTAAGATTTGTGAAGAAGAACATAAGTATTCTTAACAAGGTACAAACAGAGTATATAAAGAGTAAGAGAAAACTAGGTGATGAAGAGAGAATCCGAATCCCCTTTTCCAAGGCTTCTCCTCGATTCTTCTCTTATCAACATGATCTTTTTTTGTGCAACACCACACTCTTTGCGTCTCTGTCTTCTTCTTTCTCCCAAGATTGAGCGGTACTTGATCGAGAGAAAATTGGAGGAGGTTTTCTTTTTCAAGTCACAAACGCCTCTCTCTTCTGAAATATGACCAAGGACAATTTTTTTTTCTCTTACAGTGCAGGTATTTATTGTACCCTAATCACACGTGGCAGCCCCAGAGGAAGCCTCCAATCCGCCTTTTGACTCGACCCATTCACGTTTAAATCATCACAATCTTCCAAATAGCAGTGCAATTTGACACATGTGATTCTGGTCCGGTGGCGTTAGGCGCGACAATGTCAAACAATCTTGGTGCTTTCTTTAAAAACTCAAAACGACAGTGCGCTTGCTTTCCTCCAAAAACGACATCTTTGCTTTCCCAAAACCGCAAATAATCACCAAATGTACCCAGATTAGTTCTTTTTACATACAAAAACACGAGAGAGAGAGAGAGTTCAAGGAACCGAATTAACTAAACTAAAAACAAGGCAAAATAAAAGAAAACCAAAACTAAATACTCTCTAAATAGTAATTTAAACCCCAGAAATGCTTAATTAACTCTATTTTCATAGAGTTATCACACCCCCCAACTCAAGACTTTGCTTGTCCTCAAGCAAAACAAAAAAAAAAAAAAGACTCAAAAGCAAGTGTGCATTTGTGGATGAATTCTCATGAATAATTCCTCAAGAATTGAATTAGAACCATAGCTCAAAGAAAAACACAATTTTCAATCAACTCTTATTTTGAACTTCAAAAGATTGTTTCTTCTCCAATTGGACCTTTCTTGTGTGTGTGTGTATATAGCCAAGTGTTATTTCAACATTGGGAATCCAAATGGGATCATGCAAACATGCTTATAGAATATAGGATTTAGAATATAGCACATGCATGCAAACTCCATAAGCTTACTTTTCAAAACCATCTCCACTAATGTAGATTAGCACTTAATCAAGGATCAATAGGACTTTTAAAGCTTGTAACGTTAGGCTAGGGATTAAGGTAGGATAAAAGTGATTTTATGGCTCAAAGCACACCCTAAACACATTAGTTACTCTAAGACCATACAAGAGCTCATATAACTCTTCAAAGTACACCCTCAAACTTGATTTCCACTCTCTTTTGTCAACCACTTATTGAAGAAACCAAAACTTTTTCATTCCCTTTTCTTTTTTTTTTTTTTTTTTTTTTTTCAAATCCTTCTGCCCAGAATCGATATTAAATGCTGCAGCAATTTTTCTTTTGTTTACATAATTGCACACGCTTTTTCACACCCACTGCATCATCTCACACCAATTCATACACGGCAACAACACTCCCCATCCTTCCTTATCCCACATGGCTCAAAATGTCCTCAAATAACTAATATGCTTATGGGTGAAGGGTAGAAAGTTGGAAACTTATTTGAAAAGCTAGGTTAAAGATGTGGGTAACAAAGGAAATGATATATATAGGCTCAAAAAGGGTGACTAAGGATATAAACTGTACACGGTTGGCTTAAAAAGGCTCAATCGGTCCAAAATGGCCTAAATCATGTCCTTAATCAAGTGCTTGCCTAGGATTTCGCCTCGACAATTCATCAAATAAGTTCTAGAGTTTGCAAAATCTAATAATATGATATATACACAATTTTTGCATCACATTCACACAATCTTTCTCTAGAAATCCAATGCATCCATAACACAAGGCTAAGTGCTCAAAGTTAAGAAAAATCACAATCTTTGAACAAAACAATCAAGTGAAATCCAAAAAAAAAAACTGAGAAAAGAATATTTTTCTAAAAACTATGCTCAATCCAATAATTATCATCATAGGTCCAAGAGAATTCACCACAAAACACACTAAACAAAGAATGAAAACACAAACACCCCCAAACTTAAAGGGGAGCAGTGTCCTCACTGCACAAGAACAACAACAAAAATATTTAATCATTCTTAACAGAAAACATAGAAATAAAGTATATAAGAAAAAGAAAACTCCCTCATCGTGCATCATCAATGCCACTTCCAATTCATCGGGTTCCGCATGGAACGCCGCCTGGGTGGTGAATCTTCTACCACAGCTTTGCCCTTCTTCTTTCCACGCGACGAAGAGGGCTCGGGAACATCTTCAACAACAAGTGGGTGGTGGCTCTTCTTCCCCTTTGGACACCAAAGAGTGGTGTCCTCATCAACAACGCGCTCGATGCCTCGGTATTGAAGCCCGAACCTTGAGATCATAATTAACGCCTGGGGAAAACAGGAAGGTGGCCATTGGCTTAGAAAAGTTCCGTTGAAGAGATCTCTTCAATGCCCCGTCCCTGTCACGAGAATACACCCAAAATTGGTGAATCGCTTTTCTCTTTTTGGGGACATCTCAAATAACTCATATTCTTTTCAAAAGGCTCATTCGTTGTTCAAGCCAGCCTGGCTGTGAGATGGAGCCGCCAGATGGTGCGGCGTTCTCGGAGGGTCCGGTGGCTCTTCCTCGTTTTCCTCCCTTTTAATCCTCACCTTGTGCCGCTTTGTCTGCCGCCCGGATAATCCGTGTAATGGCGACCAGATCCATTGGGCGTGTTTCTCAAACGGCTCAGTCTCATCCCAAAGGCACATTTGCGGAATACACATCTCGAAATAAGGAAGGGAAATACAAACCTCCTTTACCTTTTTTCGCACACGCCCGGATCGATCAATGATTAACCGTCCCACATTGATCGGTTTCCCTACAATAAGGGCATACAACAAAATGGCTCTGTTTGGGATATTGTCTTCCCGTGAGTGGAAAGCAAGATCCGGGGCCTTGAAAAAATGGTACCAGACTTTAGGAAAGGCCAAGGTCATGCCACTGTTGCGTGTGTTTACCGGTGGTGGACAAAGTCCATCATGTGCTCGGGACGGCAATGATGCGAAAAACGTCATCAAAGCTGCTCCTCTGTTATCTCATAATAGGTCCACGAATTCATCCTCTTGGTGGTGTATACCCAACACATAATTTATGTGAAGTGCGATGAAGGGAATGCGTGCAGCGGACCACAACCGTGGCTTGCCTCTGGGTTTTCAATTTGCGTAAAACTCCTTGACAAGAGGGATAACGGATCAATGGGGTGTTGACAAAACACCGCCATTGCCGTGGAATGATGATATCCGAGACAAATGCCGGTAAAAAATCCCAAAGTGGGACTATTGTGAAGCAGAATCCTTTCTCCTTCACGAGATTCCGAAAAAGATGTTCCCGTGTACCTATTTTTTGCATCGTCAAACGAATCTTGGAATCTCCGGGGTACTCGGTGGAGGGAGATGGGTCAACGACGGAATCGGTATTTTGGAGGAGAATGGCCGCCTCGCTATGCTCTTCTTTCCCATTGGTTGCGGGAGTAAGGGTGCTTGGGCGACGGGAGGAAGGGATGCTTGGGTGATCCGGCGAGTAACAGGGGAATACAAGCCGGCGGAGGTTCTAGGGCAAAAAGAGATTTGGGGATAATTTTGTTTCTTTTAGGAAAAACCCTAGGGCGTAAAGATTAGTGGTGGGGTTTGTTTAGAGGAAGGAAAAATTGGAAATAGAATGCGATTTGGGCGGTTTTTTTTTTTTTTTTTTTTGCCAAAAGCCAAAACGCCATCACTCATTGGTCATCTGCTCAAGATATTACCAAAATGCCACCACATTAGATGACCCATATTCTGTTTTCCCCTTTCAACAAAACGACGCCGTCCCATTTAAATCCTTCAAAGACCCCAATCGACTTCTCACGAGGGGAAACAATGCTATACGATCTTTGTGCGATGTTTGCAAAAATTTTGTTCCCATTTTCCTCGACCATATAACTCCCGATGAAGTACCCGCCACCGTGATAAGAACTGCCCGCCCTTACTCAAACAAGTCAAGAATCTACTTACTAAAATAAAATGTAAAATGAAATGGGAGAAGAATACTGAACCCATCGAAAAGGAAACATCAAAATGACAGAAATAAAGAGAAACAAAAACTTTGGGTTGCCTCCCAATAGCGCTTGTTTTAACGTCTTGACTGACGTCTACCCTTTTTTTCGCTTATCACTCAATGTGACAGAGGTCTTGGAACGCGTTCCATAGGTCCTCCCCAAAGAATGTTTGATTCTCTCCATTCACCAAGAACTTCCTCCCCGATTTCTCTTCTTGTAACTCCACCGCTCCATGTGGAAAAACAAGAGTAAACCGTGAAAGGCCCCGACCATCTTGATTTGAGTTTGCCTGGGAACAATTTCAGCCTTGAGTTGAATAACAGCACATGTTGTCCTGGCTCAAATACTCTTGGTTTTATTCTCCTGTCATGCCATCTTTTAGTCTTCTCCTTGTACAGCTTTGCATTCTCATATGAGAACATCCGCATCTCTTCTAGCTCATCTAGCTGCAGCAATCTTGCTTGACCGGAGGCTTGTAGATCCATGTTGAGCTTCCTCGTCGCCCAAAACACCTTGTGTTCAAGTTCTAGCGGCAAAAGACATGCCTTACCAAAGACGAGACGGTAAGGAGACATTCCCAACGGCGTTTTGAACGCTGTCCTATAAGCCCAGAGAGAGTCATCTAGTCGCAATGACCAATCCTTTTCGGTTTGGATTCACGACCTTTTCCAGAATGCCCTTGATTTCTCTGTTTGAAATCTCCGCTTGACCACTTGTTTGAGGATGGTAGGTCAGGGCGATCTTATGTTTGACTCCATATTTGGCCAGCACCCCTCAAACCGCTTGCTTCCAAAATGAGTTCCTCACATCACTTTGATTATGGCTCATGGAGTTCCAAAGCGAGTGAAAATGTTCTTATACAAGAACTTGATCACTACCTTGGAATCATTTGTGGGGAAAGCGATGCCTCAACCCATTTCGACACATAATCCATCGCTACCAATATGTAAAGATTGCCAAAAGAAGGAGGAAAAGGTCCCATGAAATCAATTCCCCACACTTCAAACAATTCAACCTCCAAAATATTAGTCAATGGCATTTCATGACGCTGGAAATATTGCCGACCATCGACACCTATCACATGCCTTAACAAATTCATAAGCATCTTTAAAAAGTGTAGGCCAAAAATACCCGGATTGCAATTTTTTGGTCATGAGCTCGATCCCCAAAGTGGCCTCCATATGGTGAAGCGTGGCAATGATGTAGAATGCTCGAGACTTCCTCTTGGGGCACACACCGCCTCCAAATTTGGTCTGCTCCCCGCTTGTAGAGAAAGGGTTCATCCCAATAGTAAGACCGCATTTCATGCGTAAATCGCTTCATTTGTTGTCTATTCAAATCCGGAGGTGCCTTGCCACTTGCTAGATAATTTGCCAAATCTGCATACCATGGCAAGGAAACTTGCTCCACTATAAGAAGCTACTCATCAGGGAATCTCTCTTGAATGGGAATGTGCGCCTCAGCCTCCTTTTCTTGCTCAAGTCTGGAAAGGTGGTCTGCCACTTGATTTTCTGTTCCCTTCTTATCCTTAATCTCAAGATTAAATTCTTGAAGCAACAAGATCCACCGAATTAATCTCGGTTTGGCATCTTTCTTCGAAATGAGATATTTAATGGCTGAATGGTCCGTAAAAACCATCACCTTTGTTCCCACGAGATATGATCAAAACTTATCAAAGGCAAATACCATAGCCAATAGTTCTTTCTCAGTGGTGGTATAGTTCAATTGGGCCTCCGTGAGTGTTCTACTAGCATAGTAGATAGGGTGAATCAGCTTCCCTCTCCGCTGGCCAAGAACTGCGCCTACTGCATGGTCACTGGCGTCGCACATAAGCTCAAATGGTAGTGTCCAATCCGGTGCAATGATGACAGGAGTTGTGACAAGAGCTTTTTTCAATTCAGAAAACGCCCGTCGACAATCCTCATTGAAGTCGAATGACCTATTCTGCTCCAAAAGAGAACATAATGGCTTGGACACTTTAGAGAAATCCTTGATAAATCGCCTATAGAAACCAAAGATGTCCCAAGAAACTCCGAATTCCCTTGACAGAGCTAGGAGGAGGCGGTTTCTCAATGATCTCTATCTTTGCTCATCCCACTTCAATGCCTTTTTGTGAAACTTTGTGGCCCAAAACAATCCCCTCTGTAACCATAAAGTGGCACTTTTCCCAGTTCAGAACCAAGTGTGTTTCCTCACACCTGCTAAGCACCTTTGCTAAATTTTTCAAGCAATCACCAAAAGAGTCACCAAAAATTGAGAAGTCATCCATGAATACCTCCAAAGTCTTTTCCACCATGTCAGTGAAGATTGCCATCATACATCTTTGGAATGTCGCTGGAGCATTGCACAAACCAAATGGCATTCTTCTAAAAGCGAAAGTTCCATAAGGACAAGTGAAGGTTGTTTTACCTTGATCCTCTGGTGCTACAGCAATCTGGTTATAGCCCCGAGTATCCGTCCAAGAAACAATAAAACTCCTTTCCAAAGAAGCCTATCCAAATTTGATCAATAAATGGCAGCGGAAATGATCCTTTCTAGTGGCAACATTTAGCTTTCTATAGTCTACACATACCCTCCATCCAGTCCACCGTTCTAGTGGGTATCAATTCATTGTTGTCATTGGCCACCACCGCCTCCTCCTTTCTTGGGCACACATTGAACAGATCGACCCACGAGCCGCCTCTGAATTGGGTATATTATTCCCGCATCCAGCCACTTAATGATCTCCTTCTTCACTACATCCTTCATGATGGGATTCAATCTCCTCTCTTTGCTCAACTGAATTGTTGCAAAGAATCTTCTAACAGGATTTTGTGCATGCATAGAGAAGGACTGATTCCTTTTATATCGCCTATGGACCACCCCATCGCCCTTTTTTTGTGCTTTTTTGAGCACCTCTAGCAATCTATTCTCCTGCTCCTCATCCAATGTGGATGATATGATTACTAACAAGGTGCTTCCTTCACCCAAGTAAGCATATTTCAAATGACTTGGTAATGGCTTCAATTCCAAAGACCGTGGTTCTTCAATTGATGGTCTAGGTGGCTTCAAACTCCTCTCGATAACTCCAATGACTCAAATGGTCTTCTTTGACAAACAAAGAACTTGGTTGGTTTCGCCTTCTAGTGCGTGAGACTCATCATAAACCTGTTCAACCTCCAAGTCTGCCTTTGTAATCTCCTCCTCTTCTATTTCCTCATATGCATCCTTAGTCAGCCCTGCCATCACAAGGTCGTCTAACACTCCCACAGCCGAGCATTCTTCAATCTCATCTGGGAAGCGCATAGCGTTGAGGACATCAAATGTGACCTGCTCATCATCAACTCGCATAGTGAGTTTACCTTTGTGCACGTCGATCAATGTCTTCCCCCAGTAGCTAGAAACGGTCTACCCAAAATGATAGGCACCTCCTTGTGCGCTTCATAATCCAAGACAACGAAATCCATCGGAAAAATGAATTTATCAACACGCACTAACACATCTTCAATTTTTCCTTCCGGATGAACAAATGATCTATCGGCAAGTTGAAGAGTGACGGTGGTCGGCCTAGCTTCACCAATCCCTAGTTGCTTGAACACGGACATCGGCATTAAGTTAATGCTAGCACCCAAATCACACAAAGCCTTACCAACATAAGTATTACCAATTGAACATGGGATTGTGAAACTCCCCGGATCCTTCAATTTCGGTGGTAGAGTATTCGGGATATCAAACCACATTCTTTTGTAAGTGCCAATTGTTTCAACTCACCCAAACGCCTCCTCTTGGAAAGAATTTCCTTCATAAACTTTACATAATTTGGCATTTGCTCAAGAGCCTCCACCAATGGGATATTTATGTGAAGTTGTTTTAGCACATCAAGAAATTTTCCAAATTGCTTGTCTTGTTGTTTCTTCCGAAATCTCTGGTGTTGGGTTGTTCTCGACACGGTCTTTGTTGCTCGACTTTCTGCTGCAACACTGCGGGACTTTGCTTGTCAACGAACTCGAGTCCGATGTCACCGGGTCTGGTTTTTGTCGATCTTTGTTTTCTTTGCAACAACACCAGGTTCTGCATCATCTTGTGGTTGTGCAGGATTCATGCAAACGTCCTGCCTCTCTTTTGTTTGGATCGAAGAGGGCTCTTCATCTAGCTCCTTTTTCTCCTTTGGCTGCTCCAATGCTTTTCCATTTCTCAATATAATTGCATTACAGTGATCTTTACCATCCCGCCTAGGATTTTCTGTGTTGCTTGGAAGGGTGCCCTGCGGCCTATTGTTTAGAGCATTTGCAAGTTGCCCAATTTGAGTTTCCAAGCTTCTCAAGGTTGAATCATAGCTTTGCATCTTAGCCTCATTCTTCGTTATATATTCCTTGAAGAAATTCTCCATGGAATTTGAACTTTCACCAGCTTGAATCCTCATTGGCTGCGATGGTTGTGCTAAACCCTGCTGCGGAGCTGGTCTAGTATATTGAGAAGCACCACTAGGACCTGCTCCTTGGTTATTCCAAGAGAAATTGGGATGTTGTTTCCATCCTTGGTTGTGTTGATGGTTGTAAGCATTGTTGCGATTGTAGTTACTCACATAACAAGCCGAAGCGGGGTTCAACGGACATTCCTCAAATAGGTGTCCCTCCCCACAATATACACAAGAGACTGCAAGGGCCTGGATCTGTTTCACTCCAGTTGGAGTGTTCATATTTTTATCATGTTAGTCAAATTTGACACTTGAGCCGAAAAGAGTAATTGCATCCACTTCAAGAACTCCCGTGTCTTCCTTGTAGCTAGTCTCTCGGTTGGCCATTGATAATGGTTTGTAGCCATCCTCTCCAGAATCTCATTGGCCTCATTGTAAGATTTGGCCAAAAGAGCCATTGGTCATGGATCAACCATTACTCTGTTGGCTCATTGAGACCATTGTAAAAAGTCTCCATTTGAATCCAATGGGGATGCCGTGTAATGGGCATCTTCGGAGGAGCTCCTTAAACCTTTCCCAAGCTACATAAACCGACTCTCCATCACCTTGATGAAAAGAAGTAATGTCATTTCTCAATTTAGCATTCTTTGTTGGAGGAAATACTTCATAAAAAACTTTTCAGCCATATCACTCCATGTAGCAATGGAATCCGCAGTAAACTGTTAAACCAAGTTCTAGCATGATCCCTCAAAGAGAAAGGGAAAAGTGTTAGCCTTAGTGTTTCGGAGGAACTCCCGGTAGCTTGAATATGTCGATGACCTCCATGAATGATCTCAAATGTTGATGAGGATCATCTGTCGCCATACCGCTGAATTGTCCAACGGTTTGTATCATTTGGAACATGACCGGTTTGAGTTCAAAGTGTGGGGCCTCAATGTTTGGCCGAACAATTGCAGGATTCAGTCCATCAAGAACTGGGACTGCAAAATCTCGGATTGCTCGATCCCAGTCATCAACCAAAAATGGTCCTGGGGCTGGTTCAATAGCGTTGAGCTGCTGCCCCTAATTGAGTAAAATCCCCTGAGCATCTTCCTCAGCCATCTCTTGTATATGTGCAAATCCTCGCTGTTCCCTTCTTCTTCTTCCCACAGTTCTTTCGATTTCTGGGTCAAAAGGGAATAATTCACGTTCTTGCATACAAGATTTTCCAAAGACCTGCGTGACAATTCAAAACTCTGATAAAAATGTACTAAGACAATACTTGAATAGTATATTACGTTAACAATTAGATCCAAATAAAACAATCCCCGGCAACGGCGCCAAAAACTTGTTGCCTAAAACTATGTTTATAGAATCTCGCAAGTGTACGAGTCAACAAGTAGTAAAATGATGAGATATCAAGTATCGTCCCACAGGGATTGTGTACTTTTGGAGACCAATTTGCTAAGTAAATTCTATCCAAGTAGTTAAAAAGAAAAAATTAAAATTGATTTTTAAGGGTGAACAACTAATAATAACTTGACTACAAACAATTAAAAACAGAAATAAAAAACTAATTACTAATGTAATGTGTGATTAAAATGGGTCAAACGCGCGTTGTGTGTGGCGTCATAATGGCTAAACTGTCTCCTATCAATCTTTATTTGTCAGAAACAACGGATGATAATGATTATTTCCTGTTAACCGGATCTACTAACCAATGATTTTCCAATCCTCGTCTCATCGATTTTAAAGTTAAACCACACAAATTCCTTTGCAGATCTAGACTCTGAAATCAGAGATTGAAGCCTTAGATCGTTTGGTTATGCAAGACACAATATATTCCTATACCGTGTGAATCAAAGATCTAAAAACAAGATCTAAGAACCTGCACAATTCAAGTTAGGTCCACTTAACTAAAATCTTCCCAGATCTAATCAAATTATACTCCTCTCTTATGATTTTCCAATCACAGTTAAGGCACGAATTTAGCTTACTTGAATAAACAAGAAACAACCATTAAATCCATTCAACATCAATAAACATCTCAATAGTTAACATCTCAAAGAAAGTCAACCAACAAAAATATTCTCAAAAAGTTGTAAATGGAATCACGTAAGATTTGTGAAGAAGAACATAAGTATTCTTAACAAGGTACAAACAGAGTATATAAAGAGTAAGAGAAAACTAGGTGATGAAGAGAGAATCAATCCCCCTTTTCCAAGGCTTCTCCTCGATTCTTCTCTTATCAACAATCTTTTTACGTGCAACACCACACTCTTTTAACGTCTCTGTCTTCTTCTTTCTCCCAATCTTTGAGTGGTACTTGATCGAGAAAATTGGAGGAGGTTTTCCTTTTCCAAGTGCAGCCGCCTCTCTCTTCTGAGAATATGACCAAGGACAATTTTTTTCTCTTACAAATTGCAGTATTTATTGTACCCTAATCACACGTGGCAGCCCCAGAGGAAGCCTCCAATCCAGCTAACTCGGTACCATTCACGTTTAAATCATCACAATCTTCCAAACTCACAAATTGTCGAGACATGTGATTCTCGTCGGTGGCGTTGGCGCAAAGAATGTGCACAATGTCTGAAGAATGCCAATCTTGGTTTCTTCTTTAAAAACTCAAAACGACGTGCGTTGCTTTCCTCCAAAACGACACTTTGCTTTCCCAAAACTGCAAATAATCACCAAATGTACCCAGTTAGTTCTTTTTACATACAAAAACACGAGAGAGAGAGAGAGAGTTCAAGGAACCGAATTAACTAAACTAAAAACAAGGCAAAATAAAAGAAAACCAAAACTAAATACTCTCTAAATAGTAATTTAAACCCCAGGAAATGCTTAATTAACTCTATTTTCATAGAGTTATCATCCATCCTCAAGGTAATGGAGCCAAATCCTGTTACATTACAGGACTGGTTATTTCCCATCAAGACTTTTCCTCCATTGATTTCCTCATAAGCCGTGAACTAAGATTTCCTGGGGCACATGTGGTAAGTGCACCCAGAATCTAGGATCCATTCATCTTCCTGTCTGGTTACCCCTACGACCAGGATCTCGGAGCTGTCACAACCTTCTGCTTGATTTGCTGCAGCTTCTCCTTCAGAGCCCTTTTGTTTAGAGAGCTTCTTCTTCCATTCTTTGCAGAACCGCTTTATATGCCCCGGTTTGTTACAATAGAAACACTTCCTTTAGGATGATCTGGATTTAGACCTTGAATTTGGTCTAAATTTGGGTTTAAAGTGTTCTTTCTTTGAGGGCCTTCCTCTAGAGAAAATACCTTCATCACCAGCCGTGTCTTTTCTCTGAGACATCTCAAATTTTATTTCTAATTCCCTAGATCTCAACGCTGAGAGTACATCATCCAGCGACAAACTTTCCCTGCCATACTTAATGGCATTCTTGACTTCCCTAAAATTTTCTGGTAAGGAAATTAGGAGAATCACCGCCTGGTTTTCCTCCTCTATTTTTTCCCCAATATTGGCTAGATCTATAATTATCTTATTGAAGTCATCAAGATTCTTCTCTAGACTCTTAGAGGTGTCCATTCTGAAACTGAAAAGACTCTCTTTTAAGTAGATCTTGTTTGTGAGGGATTTAGTCATATATAATTGTTCTAGTTTGAGCCTACCTTCGCCGCCGTATCCTCTTCGTTTACCTGTCTGAGAACATTGTCGGCTAAATAGAGGATGATCGTTGAATATACGATTTCTTGCAAATTAACTTTCTCCACCTCTGTTCAATTCACGTCCTTCATGTCTCCTAAGGCTTTCGCAACTTTCTGTTGAACGAGTATGACTCTCAACTTTTTTCTCCACAGGCCAAAATCTCCTGAACCATCGAACTTCTCGAGCTCGAATCTGGTTGTTCCCATTTCTTCTTCTTTTTCAATTCTTGGTCAAGTTCGCCTGAGAAACTCTTGAATCTGAAAAACTTCCGCTTCTTTAACCAAAGCTCTGATACCATTGTTAGCCCAATTGCCAACTCCAGACTCAAGACTAATCAATCTCAGAAAAGAAATCAACAAGAACACAACCAATTGTTTGACCGAGGTTCGGACAAAATAGCTTGTCCTATGTCCCCGTTGAGCTCCCCCACAGCAAGCTCGATTCCACTATTAGAGAAGAAATTACAACCCTCACAGCTCTCTTTCCACACAACAAGAACTCTCGCCCAATTACAAAGAATCAAACCAAGAGAAGAGACCCAAGTGTTTCCCTCAAGAACAATCCTTTCCAGATTTTCTTGGAACCCAAACACCCTTACAAAATTCTCTCTCTCTCTCTCACCGAAGAAGTCTCTTGTTTACAAATCTGTGAGCAAAAATGGAATGAATCCCCACCGACAATACTAACCTCAGATTATATCTAAACCTAATACAACATAACCTAGATCTAATGGTGGCTAACCTTCCACGTGTAGAGTGAGGATCTCTTCTTTAGAAGAAAAAAACCACCTGCAAAGGATCCTTTAAGTGACTTGTCATTTTTAGGCAATCCTTCTCTAAATGAACTGTCGTTTGTGAATTACACTTACACATTCAGTCTAGTAAGTAAGGGGAATACGAGACTGAAAAAACAAAGCTCGAGCAACATTGAGTAGATGTTGATGTTTCCTTTCTACTACAGAATTCTATTGAGGAGTGTTTAAGCAAGAAAATTGGTGCAAAACACCTTGTTCAGAAAAAAAAAATCAGCAAACACCAATTCCTTAGCATTATCAGACCTAAACTGTTTGATTTTCTTATCAAACTGAGTCTCAATCATGTGAAAAAATCTGGGAATTACATGAGCCACATCAGATTTTTGTTTGAGTAGGAAAATCCAAGCGAATCTAGTACAATCATCAACTAAGGTAAGAAAAAATGGATGCCCTGAATGAGCAGTTACATGATACGGCCCCCAAATGTCACAGTGAATCAAATCAAAAGGCAACATAGACATGATGTTATTTGAAACAAAAGACAAACGTCTTTGCTTAGCTAAAGGACATATGTAGCATGGAATGGAATTGTCTAGCTTGAAACATTTCAACCGGTCTTTAAGCAACTCCAATCTTTTATGAGATAGGTGGCCAAGCCTATGATACCATATTCGGGCTGAAACTGAATTGACTGAGAAAGAGTTGGTTGGGATGGAACTTGAAGGTGAAATGGGCTGCAAGGTGGTAGAATCAAGAATGTAAAGATCTGTCATCCTTTTACCCCTGCCAATCACCGTCTGACTGTTGGCATCCTGGACCAAGAAATGACCAGGAAAGAAAGTGACTGTAAGCTAAGAATTAGAGGTAAGGGCACTGACTGAAAGCAAATTGAACTTGAATTGGGGAACATATAAGACATCCCTGAGAATTAATCCTGAGTTGAACTTAATGTCTCCACTAAAATGAACGCCAATACTCATATGATTCGGCAAGGTGACAATAGAATTGGCTATAGGCCTTAGAGCCACAAAAGCATGTGTATTACAGCAAATATGTCTAGAGGCACCAGAATCAATCCAGTATCTTGAAGAAGAAAGAATAGGATTGAGAGAAATTGATAAGCAAGTACCTGCTAGATAAGATGAGTTGGCAGAATCCGGTTGATCTGCAAGAGTGGCAGAAGTAGCTAAATGATTCGAGAGCAAAGCCATTAGCTGCTGGCACTGGTTGCTATTGAGGTGGTTCAGAAAATCTCCAGCGTTTCCAGAGGTCTTGCTGGTTGTATCTGTTGGCCCAAGGTGCGTTGCAACTTGATTGGCAGATGCTTAAGTAGGTTTCTGACGTTGTTTGAAGCCTGGAGGGTAGCCATGGATCTTGTAACACTTCTCCACAGTATGGCCATGGTAGTTGCAATGGGTGCAATATGGCCTGTCCTTCCACTGATATTTCTGAACTCCATTTGAGGACCCTGAAAAATCTTGGTTTCCTCCAAAACGCTTTTGGTTATCATTTTTAATAGCAAAAGCGACATTATTGAGATTATCAGTGTTGGAAATAGTGGAAATCTTCCTTTGGCGCTCTTCTTGGGAAGTCAAGGAGAAAACTTTGTTAATGGGAGGTAATGGATCCAGCATCAGAATTTGACCATGAACTTGGGAGAATGAATCATTCGATCCCATGAGGAAAGCCATGATGTATTCCGTTTGATAATAGTCATTGAGTTCTTTGACTCCACCACAAGTGCATTTTCCACAAGAACATTGGGGCCTAAAATTGCTTAATTCTTCCCATAAAGTTTTCAATTTTGCGAAATACACACTAATAGAATTATGTTCTTGACTCTGATTTGTTAAATCACATCGTAATTGAAAAATCCTCGATCTATTCCTTTGTTGGAACTGATCCTGGAGATCAATCCAGATTTCTCGAGCAGATTCGGAAAAAATTATGCTAGCACAAATCTCTTTGGAAACTGAGTTCAGAATCCATGAGATTACAATGTTATTGTTCCTAATCCACGAACTTAGAAGGACTAGGTCATTACCTTCTGGTTTCTCGATAGATCCGTCAATGAATCCAAGCTTGTTCTTGACGGACAGCGCAATGATCATCGCTCTGCTCCAGGAGGCGTAGTTATCTCCGGTGAGTGGCTGTGAGACAAGGACCTACCCAGGGCTATCAGAGTGATGCAAGAAATAGGGACTTGAAGAATCGTCACTGGCCGATTTCTTTGACTTAGAAGTTTCCATGGAGGATCACAACGAGAAATTGCGAATCGGAGAAGAGAAATCAAGAGAAATCACCACGAAGGACAACGAATCGGAGAATGCTAGGGCGAATCGGAGAAAAGAATCACCGTGAGCAAGATCGAATCGAAGAGGAGAAATCACCATGAAAGACAACAAATTGGAGAATGCTAGGGCAAATCGGAGAAAAGCATCACCACGAGCAAGATTGAATCGAAATCTAACAGCAAAGCTTTTTTTTTTTTGCTCTGATACCATATTGAATCTCAGATCATCTCGGGAGAAGAAAGAGAAATGGAATGGAAAAATATGTATTGTATAATTCTCAGTTACTGCTGTACAGAGAGTACTTCCTTTTATATATCTAGGAAGTGCAACAATAACAAAAATAACATTACTACAGAAAGCCTAACGCCTAAAAACTTAAACAAAACTGTTACAAGAAATGTTTCAGCTCAGCATAACTTGATTACCCTGAAAAGCCTGAATCTTATCATGCATTTTTGCAAAACAGACCTTCACTTTCGTTTCACACTTATATAACATGACTTGGTGAATTTTCTCGGTGTCAATCAATTAATTACTCATTATTAAATTAAATAATTCTAACTTTATCAACTTTAAACTAAAAACATAATTCTTAAGATGTTTAACTGATTATTAAATAATTATTAAGATGTTTGTGTCTAATGACATAATTTGAACGATAAAGTGTCAACTTAGCAAAAATTGAAGCGGCATCAGTATCTCCCTGATTTTAAGCAAAAGAAGAATTGATTGTGATTGCGTGGAGATATTGAAAGTGAATCGAGGAAACAAAAGTGACAATGTGTGTGTGGCAAGGAGAGACAGAAGAACACGTGCTTAATTTATGTTTGACTTTATTAGACGATTTTATAAGAGTAATTCTTGAAACATCAACTCAAATCTCAATTTTTTACACCAATTTAAGTAGTAATGAGTTATCACTAAATAATTGATAAATGTAATCTATTATCATTAATTAATATAATATTATTTTAAACACCTATTAATATAAAAATAATAATTCACATATCACCAATCGGCATATAAAAACTAAAATTTAAATTGATGTCTCTAACATTATTCTTCTTCAAATTAAAGCAGTGGGTTGTGTCATCAAATACTAAAATTAATTTAGGAAAAAGTTCAAAAGTACTCTTTTGTAAAAGTAATATTATTTTAATAATAGATCTAATTTAGATAACTTAAATAAAAAGGACAATACTAAACAAAGAGATAATATTGATTTCACCTTAAATTTTAAAAGGCAATTCTAGAAAATTTTCATTAATATTTTAGGGTGTTCACACGATTATAGCGAATGCAAGTTGTCGAAAAACTGTTCACAATTTTCTTTTTTTTTTTTTTTTTTTTGGTTTTTATACCCAACAAAAGAAGTTCTAAAGATAATTACAGTTTGAATCTTCAAATTTTTATCCTTTTTTTTTTTAAAACTTACTACACGTTTCTAGCTAACTAATCTGATATACATGATGTTATTTTGTTGGGGGAAGTGTATATGATGTTAAAATATGATCTAATAACAGTTTAAAACTATATATCACGCGTATTAGTTTGTGTCTAACCCTACCACAATCCTACCTATTGAAAGGGATAAAATCAAAACAACGTGTATTCATGATTCAATAACCAAGTCCTGGCATTATCTAAGATAACTATTATAACTACTAAAAAGAAAATTAAAAAACTGACACAATATGAACGAATCTTCCTTTAATAAAATAAAATATGAACTAATATCATGCTAGTCTATTCTTTCTTAAATATATATTTTTTTAACAGTGATATTCTTCCACTAACTAACCGTATGCACACAACAATCCCAAGGTGATATTGAAATAAACTGATATTATATATTTGAAGAGTTAAAAGAACTATATTATACGGAAAGAAAATTGTTATTTTAGTATTACAATTTCCCCAATATGTTTCATAAAAGAAACATATATATATATATATATATATATATATTGTTTTTGAACCATTTTATCATAACCCTACACAAAAATTCAAATTTTGGGGCGAAAAAGTTTGCAACAAAATGTAATTGCTAAAGGCAATATATTTTCCAACCAAACAATGTTTCTCGTAAGAGATAAATTTGGTAGTTGAAATAATTTTTTAAGTTGACGAGTAATATCATATTTTAATTTGGTTTTCATTTCATGAATAACTTCGTGTCAATAATTTAGTTGAGTACTTAGAAAAATGTTATTTATAAGGGTGACATGAGACTCATGGAAAAAAAAAAAAAAAAAGGCAATTAGAGAAAAATACTTTAACGGAATACTACTAGGTTATGCAGTTATACTGTTATTTAAATTTATATATTTTGAAGACAAAAGGATACATATATAGTTTACTTCTCATTTCTTATTTATTTCTAGTTTTTCTTTCAACGAGATGAGTGACATATCTTTCTTTGGGTAAGACACAACCCACCGTAGTTTAAGCAAAAGGGTTAATTTTTCTTCCTTACATTCTTCTATTAAAATGAGGATGATTCATGAGGAATGGTAGGGATAGCTCAGTTGGTAGAGTTAGAAGTGACAATTCGTGTTAATTAATCGGTCGTATTCATGTCACACCCGTTTATTAATCGTATCACTCCACATCAACCTAAACACGACATACTTATTAAACGAATTAAAAATATCAACTTGAACACGACCCATATTTATTAAGTGTGTTAATCGTGTTAACCTACATAACTTATTTAAATTAATATATTGAATAAATAATTGATATAATTAAGATTTATTTAACACAATTATGACACATTTAACAGTTTTATAAGTCAATTTATCTTTTCTTTTAAGAAAAAAGTAAAATTCATTTAAAAATTTTGAAATTCATGATATTTGTATTAATTCAACATATAAACTTTTAATTATGTTATATATAATTAATTTACAAATAACACATATAGTGAATTATGTTATTTCAGATCATTTCACGTTAGAAAGTCAACTCTAGCCCAAGCAGCTTATTAACATCATGTGAATCATTTCAGTCTGATTATAACTAAAACTGACTAATTCCGTATGAATTTTGAATTGTGTTGTTGTCTCATAACACAAGTATTTTTAGAGGAATGAAAATCCTCGTGTCACCAAAGGACTCAATATTATGGTTCGGGCTTCGAGTAGGCTTCATGATCTGCCCAAGATAGTTAGCTTGCTAGGGCCACATTTTTCATTCCAGAGACCAACTACAAACTCATTCAAGAATCGTAAACGGAAATAGTAGAAAATATGCTAATATGAAAAGCTTAAAAAAGCATATAAGCCAATTTTTAATTATAAAAATTAATAGGCCATAACTTGTCAAGTTATAGTTCATAACCAAATAAGTTATGGATAAATTTATAAAATTATGGTTCATAGCCAGACAAGTTATGAACAAAAACCGTAAATTATGGACAATAACTTATCAAATTATGGTTTATAATCAGACAAATTATGAATGAAAATAGTAATTTAACCTATTTATTAACTTATGTAAATTATTAGTCTATTATTTTTAATCCATCTCAAGTCTTAGTCTATTCCTTCTTTTTTCTAATCGTAAAATACTAAAATTGGCTAGTTAACTTGACCACAGTCATTGTCCATTCATGATTGGCTCATCCAGAATTGTACTACAAACTCGTTTCTGTTTCATAATTTCATTCTTCTCTAAGGGAAGGGTAGTAAAGCCCTAAAATTTGTTTTTCCATTGAAGTCATTATCGTAATCTTAATCACCGTCCTTTTCCAGGGAATCTTCGTTTCAATTAATAATTGTCGTCTTTAACTTTGTTATAGTTCTAATTGTTGTCGTTGTCTTGCCAAATATTGTAGCTTTTTATCCACAATAGGTATTCCAATTGTCGTATATTTTCAGGCCATTTTCGTTTCTCCAAAACTCTTTGCCGTTTCTGGGACATTATTGTTTTAATTGACCGTCACATTGTAGTTCCAATACGTTGTGAATTTTAGAATAGTTATTTATAAGGAATTTTTTTTTTTTAATAAGATCAGAAAAAATAAATTATTAAAAAAATGTTTATTTTTAGAAGAACTTTAATTTTTCTTAAATTTCATACCGTCCTTAAAAAATACAGTCGCATTTCTGTCACTTGTCGTTTGTCTGATCATTGTCGTTTTAACCAACTCGTTTTTCAAGTCATTTTTGTATTTTTTTCAGCTTTGGCCTGGTAACAAATCCACGTCTAATGATGAGGTCTAGTTTTCAGATCTCCACCGTAAATCCTTTCCTTCCTTTTTTTTTTTAATTGTTGCTACTTTCACATCATTGTCCATTTTACATAAATAGTTACCATCTTTCACAACAGTGTCGTTTTTATATCTACCATCATTTTTTTTTTTTTTCAACAGTTATCCCTGTCGCATTTGATAAAGTTATTGTTTATTTAGTACGATAATTTAAATTAGAATAATTTTAATTATAATTCTGAAATTATAATTCAGAAGTAGGAGTTTGAATCAATTTAAATTAAGAAGTAGGTGATTTTAAAATTATAAGTGATTCTAATTTAAAATATCACATCAGATTCTTAATCATAATTCAAAATTATCTAAACTAAATACTGATTATAAATCATGATTCATAATCATAATTTAAAATCACTATTGTTGACGGTCAAATTTCGTTAACAGAAATACGCCGGATCACCCTCTAGTATCCCGTTAGGTTACCGGCTAGAGATTAACTATATATTTGAAAGTATGTTATGAAGTTTGTGTTTGCACTTTTATGGTAGAAAATAACACGAAAGTAATGCTTAAACGTAAAGACACACAGGGTTTAGAGTGGTTCGCTTTAGGAATCAAGAGCTACATCCACTGTTTTTTTTTATATTTTATGTTCTCCAATCACATGTAAAAAATAAGAACCTCTCGAGCTTGGGGCTTTGCCCTTCTTTTATAGCACAAGTTTACTTCATGGACGGTTTTTCTCTATAGACTTCCACTCGAGTGCCTGCCATTTTACGGGCCTAGACCCATAATTGACTAATCACCTTTTAGACTGTTCATTCATCTAATTAGTCTTCCATTACGACTCTGCACTCCCCGTAACCTTCCACCGTCCACTTGTGGGATGTTTAGGGTTTTGTAATTAATGTCTGCATTACAGACATCCTCCAAATCCAGATGTAACTCCAAAGGGGGGTCCCACGTTTATACGGTCGGCGCTGTACTTGAGTGAGAGGGCTTGACGCAAACCCTTTTTCTGATAGACTAGCAAGATCCTCGATGCGAGCAAACCTGATAGACGTTGAGTGTTCATAGAATCAACGACCTGATAAATCGATGCCTTTGTTCACATAATTATTATAGGACCACATAAAACGCTACTGTCAATCGACGTGTCTAAATATATTTTCTTATACATCAACTATAAATATATACTAATTTTAAATTAAAACTTAAAATTATAATTTTAAATCTATCCACCAAATACATTCTTAAAATTTAACACTCCACTTTCAACTCCTAACTGATCGAAAGAAACGAGCTGAAAAGATGTCAACGACTCATATTATTTCTTTTTCATCATCCAATGATCACAATTAGCTTCTCCTCATATTTTCCACCCGTTTTGGTTCCAGGTTACTGTTTGTCGTTTTTGGACACATCATCATTTTTGCATCAGTCATTCAGTTGTCAATTGTACCATTATTGTCTCTTATAAAAATCCCATCCTTGTCATTTCTCCCAAAAGAAAAAAAATCTCATCCTTGTCATTTTCAGGCTAATATCTCCGATTTACAGTGGACATCTTTTAGAACAATGTAACATTTCCATCCATTGTCGTTTTTTCAATCGTTGTTGTTTACACGTTATTGTTGTTTTACTCCGTTGTTTTATTAAAGTAAAAAAAATTTAAACATAATCACATTTAATTTTTTTATTATAATAAAAAATTTTCATATAAAATTATATCTCAAATCAAATTTAAACGACAGTTAGTAGTGATATAGTCGTTCAACCCCCATGTCAGCTTTCAAATCATTATCGTTTAACCATATTATTGTCGTTTGGAAAATGATTGTCGTTTTCTCATCCAACAATTACAAAACAAAAAGATACCAAAAACATATATAGACCATTTGACCCATAGTCGACGAACAAACACCATCATCGATCTCCATTTTTACAATCACAAGAAACACGCTAATTTGCGAGCAAAAGGGTTTACCACTTTTTATCTATTTCCTAAACTGCCCCTCCAATGTCCGCCGGCGACTCCACCACCACCCCCACCGGCTTCGCCACCCGGCTGAAGGAATCCGTCCAATCGGCAATCTCCACGCGCCGCCCCTGGTGGGAGCTCCTGGACCCCACATCTCTAAGCCTCCCCTCCTCCATCTCCGACGCCACGACCCGCCTCTTCCAGAACCTGACCCACTTCCGCTTCAACTACTCCCTCCTCCTCCTCTTCATCTTCTTCCTCGGACTTCTCATCTCCCGCCCGATCTCCAACATCCTCGTCTTCCTCGTACTCCTCGCCGCCTGGTTCTTCCTCTTCTTCTCCCGCGACGAGCCCCTCTCTGTCGCTGGCTTCGTCGTCGAGGACGGCGTCGCTTTGACGGCGCTGGGCATCGCCACTCTCGTGGCGGTGGTGGTCACCGGCGTGGGGTGGAACGTCGTCGTTTGGGTGTTGGTCGGGTTTTTGGTTGTGTCCTTGCACGCGGTGGTTAGGAGTACGGACGATCTGGTTACGGACGACCGGCAGTCGCCTTATGGGCCGCTGATGTCTGATGATCATGATCCGCAGGGCAACTACACCATTATTTGATGTTTCCGAGGTGGGTTTTTTTGTTTTCTTTTCTGGGTGTTCTCGAATTTGTTAGCTTTATATTGATCTGATTGCTTATGAATTGGTTTTGAATTTTTCATTTTGCTGGACAAAGATGCAAAATTTTCATTCTTCTAGTTTGTTGTGGGTTGGTAAGTAAATTACAAACTGCAGTCCAATTGGGGTTGTTTTGCTTTTGGGTAGCAAATTGGCATCACAAGTTAGGTTTTTTTTTTTTTTTTTTTTTTTTGGGGTTAATGAAAGTAGTAATAAAGAATTAGTATTGTGATACAGTACAATTGGCTATTTCAACTTGTTAGTTCCTGACTAATGGGATTTAGTATTGTGTTTTGTGTCATGGGCAGTTATGGATATTCAGGGAATGTTTATTTTTTATATTCATCATAATTTATTTTTTATAGTGTTTTTTTATAAAAAAAAATACATATAAAACGAAAATTATTTTAAATTTATGAACCATTTTAATTCTAAAGGATCAAGCCTTTTCCTTTCAAAGTTTCATTCATTTGAGAAAGAAACTTAGAGTGGTTTTGAAATTAATTTTAAAATAATTTTATTTTTAATAAGAAATAAAAATAAAATTGTTGTGAGAATCATTCTAAAATCGATTTTAAAATTGTGTTTAATTAATTTTTTAAGAAATTATTTTGAGTATACTAAAAAAACAAAATCATCTTTATTAATTAATATATTATAATATTTTTATTAAACACTAAAAATAAAAAAGTAAAAAGTAAAAATAATTTATAACTATTTTTTAATTTATTTACAAAAATTATTATTATTGTTTTTATTTTTATTTTTAAAATAATTACTAAATGAACGCCGTTTTTATTTTCATTGTTTGTTTTTCAAAATACGTATAGACTGTTTTTAAAAATGGTTCTCAACCGGCACAAAGCCTTTCTCTTTCTGCTTCTTCACTGAAGTAGTCACATTGGTGGATATCTCTAGTCTACTACTACTACTATTAGGACTAGTTATAGCACTCTTGCTCTTTTGATATTTTTGAGTTAGGTAATGTAAGTGTAAATTTTGAGTTGAGTTTGAGTTATAACTTGAGTTGAAGTTATAACTTGAGTTTGTATTTAGTTGTGTACATTTGAGTTATGGTTTGAGATAAAAATCTTTTTTGAGTTTGTGTTTAAGTAAGTCAAAACTTGAATTTATTTTTAGATAGTATTTTAATAAAAACTCAATGCTGATGAAAAATTTTAATAGGGTATATGGGTCTAGTTTTATTCGTATTTTCGTTGTCAACGCATAGAAAAAAAAAATCATCTCAATTAGAATTAAAACGAAAAAGTTATAGCATTTTTAAGAATAGAAAAAATATTGTTTATTAACTTGAGTTCGAGTTTCTGAACTCGAGTTGAAGTGGAAACTTAAACTCGAGTTTTAGTTCCAAACTCAAGTTTAAACTCGAGTTCAAACTTAAAAGAACATGAACTTGAATAAAGTTATAACTCGAGTTACTTTTATTTGAGTTTTTCACTCAAAAAATGCCTCACCGAAGAGGCCCTAAAGTTTAACTAGAAGAAATAAAGTGCAGTCTTTATTCATTTTTAATCTTTATTCCTTTTTAATTGAAATAGTTATCTGTAAGTAGTAAAAAGAAACTACTCAGCAAAAACGTAGTAATAAGAAACCAAAAAAAAAAAGAAGTGTTATCTGAGGCTGTGAACATCCCTTTTGTTTGCATTACGGCTTTCTATTAAGCAAATGACAGTTTGCCTGTTTGATTTAACAATCATCATATAAAGCTCTTGTTATACGTGCGTTATATTAGAATTAAATTTTTAGTTCACGAACTATAGGCCAAAACTCATTTTGGTCCCTGATTTTTAGAACGCCCTAGAACTCGTTCTCAACTAAAATCTCCACGAGAAAAGACACGTGAGGACTATTTGCAGTTTAGTGGGAATTAATCTTGCATTTTACATGTTACGGCACGATTGTTAGGAAGGAGCCGTGCCTTTTTCTTTTGAGATTTAACTGTCAGTTGGAGAAAATGACTTATTTGGAACAATTTGGTAGTTTAGAAACTCGTTGTGGAATGAATGTTTTAAAAGTCGAGGACTAAAATGAGTTTAACCCTTGGCTTTTCTTATACATTTGTCCTTTCCGAACTCAACTGTGGTTTTTGTAGTGATTGTTCATGATTTTATTTATTATTTTTTTAGGTCCTCATTCTGTTTCAATGGCAACACCTTTGTGAAGTCTGTAATTGTGATTCAAGCCATTGCAACTGTGGTCTCAACATCCAACTTTCTTGTCCTTTCGAACATGTTCTTAGGCCTTTTCGACGGAGTTTTCAGCATTTGAGATTGTCTTTTCACGGTGAACTCTGGAGTGAGCTGGGGAAAAATCTTGAAAATGATTGCACTTTTTTCATGGATCTTGTATATTTCTGCTAAATTCCACAGCAGTCATTTGTCTCTCAATTTATTACTGTTACTGGGATTTTCCCTTTGAAGTATTAGCGTAGAATTAGCAACTTCATGTTTTTGTTTTTGTGCACATCATGTACAGACATTAATTTCTACGGCTAATTCAAGCTGCTATTTTTAAAAGTTCTCTATTCTTACCTCTGTTGATATCTCGCTGCTCTGATAGATGTGATAACACTGGACAAAGCAATTTGTCTCATAAGTCAATATTACAAGTCAATGCGAGAGAAATTATGTGCTGTTTTTGAAAGTGAAGCCATTTCTGTTCATCAATTTGATCCTTTGAAATAGCTTTCTACACTTTGATATCCCTATCCCGGAAAGCCCATGTAAAGGTCAACTTTTCCTTTTAGAACTGTTTTATTTTTAACCGTGAAATCTTTATCATGCTCCATTAGATTTGCATACTTTTTTATTATTATGATATGATTTCGATTTGTTTGATGTAAAAAAAAGCAATGCTGCCAGAGAAAATCTAATAGAACTCAGTACTAATATATTTAAATAAATAGTTGCTCTCTCGTGAAAAAAAAAAAAAAAAAAAAAAAAAAAAAAACTGTGCAAGCAACGTTAACACCACTCGATATGCATTTTCGGAAAAATATGCATGAGAGGGTCGCAACTAATAACAAATGAAAAATGCTGCTCCGGAGATCAGTGATGCTATTCAAGACCCGATGTAACTCTTGACAGAGATGTAACTTTTGGAATTGCTAAAATCGTGTTCATGCGGAGCTTTTTCTACCATAAGACAGAACCATCACAAAATCCTTGCCTGAGCTGCCGGCCGATGTCTGTATCTTATCCGACGACGGCGCTGTCCGTATCCACAAGTCC
Source organism: Morus alba (assembly GCA_012066045.3). Lineage (NCBI taxonomy): Eukaryota > Viridiplantae > Streptophyta > Magnoliopsida > Rosales > Moraceae > Morus > Morus alba. The sequence goes on along the minus strand of CP050225.2, from coordinate 7,695,955 downwards.
ACTAAGTTGTGTAGTTTGAATGTTGAATTCACCGGCTGACCACGCAGTGAAATCTCTACCTGTAAAGAATATCGTAAAAGAAGAGAACTGGTGTTCATTGTCATTTATTTTGTGTGGTTGATAAAGATATGGAACAAGAATTTGAGTCTTAACGTTTTATTGATGATGATAAAGTAATAATTGTCTTGAGAAATAATGCAATATTGTCATTTGTTTTGAGACATATAGACATAGTACTATGTAAACAAGGGGTCAGAGATGAAGTTACCTCAGCCTCGCTAGCAAGACCCAGTTTTCTCGCCAGGTACTTTTTGACCAAAGAAACAGGTAAACTACCATCCCTGAAACAATATGGTTATCAGCTGTGGAAAAAAGAAGCTCCTACTGCGCCAAAGATTAATTTCCGAGTAAGGCCGGTATATACATCTCATTTTTTAGATGTAGTCTAAATGTCAGTCATTAAATGAAGTTTAAAAATAATCTCAACTTTTTTCATTTGTTATAGCCACCTAAAGGCAAATAGAAATAAACTCATATTTTTTGCATCACACAGCATGACCACATAGTATCAAACAAATTTAACCTAGTTAATTCGTCTTAAATTTATTTATTTATTTATTTATTTATTGCATTTTTCATCTGAAATGTATGTCATAAGCGAGCATGCACACAAATACATGTGATGAAATGGAAAGAAATAAGCCTAGAAGTTGTCTTAATTAAGACATAGCAAGATATAGAGTTGACGGTAAAAAACTTACTTAACCCTCAAGTAGCATGAGGATATCTGCTGCAATGGTGCATTCCCTTGCCTGAAACAAACATAAGACTAGAAAAATCAAGTACTTGAAAAAGAATAAACGGATTTCGAACAAGACTGCCAAAGGAAAAAGATTCTCACTGTTCATTGGAAGCAATTAGAGAGAACCAAATTGGTCCAAATCTTCTGCCAAATTCACTATTTGCAACCTCCATTCTTTGTGCTGGAACATTAAATCCACCCGAGGTAGCCGCCCTTCTTTGTCGAAGCGTCTTTCTGCGCTTCACCGAGCCAGAAGGCCCAAGAGTCTCGTCGTTTCCGCTACCATGGACTCTCGACCTCTTCCCTTGTTTCTTAACTCTTACTTTAGGCTCATGCACTTCACTGTTAAGGCCAACAGACTCGACTATAGTCTCTTGTAGATTGGCCTTATTCGCCTTTGTTTTGCTTGGAGCCTCAACCATAGTTTTCAAGGGTTTCCAAATATCAGATTTCCCTTCAAATGGTTTGGCATTATCCTCTACATTATCTTTTTGAATTTGTTGCTTATATGGCTCATTTCTAGAAGTCTGCAACACAATAATTTGAACATGTTATTTAAGAATAAAATGCATTAAATTAAAAAGCTATATTGATTCTCCTTTTATATGTCAGTTTCACCTCTTCTTCTGCCTGCTTTACATTGGCTGCAATTTTGAGTATCTTCTCCAGACATTCATCTGCCTTTTTAACAGGCTTGTGATCAAGATGGGCGGATTCTGATCGAACGAGATTTTTTCTTGTGGGGTTTTTTCTTCTTGCAGTAAAACAACGTTGGGGTCTTGCTCTAGGGGCATTGACAACCAAGGAAGAAAGAGATCTCTCCTTTCTTTTAGCTTGAAATGGAGCTGAGGGCACAGCATCAGACGCATTGCCGGTTTTGGTCTTGAAAGGGAAGATTTTGGCTCTTAGATCTTGCAAATTGTGATCAATCCTGCAGACCAAAAGAAGTTGAAGAAACGCTAAAGGAAAAAAAAAAAAAATCATGCATTTTTCTTCTTTTTCAACCACATGTAACATCATCTTAATTCTTCCTAAAGTTATAAAATGTGCAAGGACAGAGAAATCCCCTGCTTTGTAGGATAATGTCATATTTTTTTTTTTTTTTTAATTATCTTGTTTTCTGCAGAATAAGAACAATCCGGCATAAATTTGGGATTCATGTTTTACACTGGGAAAAAAAAAAAAAAAAAAAAGCACAAAAAAAAAAAATATATATATATATATATATATATATATATATATATATATGCGCTGAGAAGAGTGATTATATTTGACTACCTGAGTTTATCAAGTGGAACACAGCCTAAATGTGTATTGCATACTGGACAGTGATCCAACTTTTCATCTGCTATCTTCTCATAAATGCACTTCCTGCAAACTATTTTTTTCGAGAGTAAAAGTTAACAATTAGATTAGTGGATAAAAGTATTCAAAAATGTGCAACTCATTCAACATGAAAGAATATGCCTCATTCTCGCTCATTCGAGTTAAAAATTTTAGTTAAAAGGTGAATTCACGTAAGAAAAAATACTATAGTGGAAAAAGTCAAATTTAAATTTTTACGAAAAAACATTTAAACAAAAACCTGAGTTATGATTCGAATTAAC